>JACXGI010001642.1:0-42533 GCA_016801175.1 Esox masquinongy
GGGGGGGGGGGGGGGGGGGGGGGGGGTTATGTACAAAACAGGCTGTTATTTTTAAATGTTTCATGTGATGTGGATAAAATGTAGTAAACTTAAAAAGAAAAAAAATCAATCTCAAAAACACATTTCTTGTGCCATCCAGAATTACAACGAGAATATAAACTAACTAAGGCTGTGAAAAATTTCATTGTTGTTTATCGGCATAAACGTGTGCCACAGTTATTGCACCTATTGAAAACTTGTTGGGGGAGTTGACGAGGAGAGTCCAAAAGTGAGCACCCATGGAATGATCTGAGAGTTTCTTTATTGAGTCAGTCTCAAATCCCTTCCTGTGTGTTCTCCCACCTTATCAAAAATTATAAGAGATGTCTCAGAGCTGTTATATTGGCAGTCATTTTTTTCTTTGAACAATTTTCTCTCAGTTAATGGTTTAGATTTTTGAGAGTATAAGATCAAGCAGATGGGTCAGACGGAACAGGTCTAAATAAAACGAGCCAAAAACAAGAATATAGTTACATTAAGGTATAGCAACAAGAAGCCCCAAGTGACATGGGAGAACTTGGTAAGTTTGAACACCAGAACAGCGACCGCGTTCTGAAAAGAGTTGCAGGTGTTTGGTTGCACATTCCAGGAACCCAAGAGTGAGAGTGAGTTGCAGAAATCCAGACATGAGATGACAAGTGTCTGGACAAGTACCTGTGCTATAGAGTGAGGTAAGGTCGTACTCTACAAATGTTGTAGACTATGAATCTGAGTGAGTCACTGCCTTGATGTTAGCAGAGAACAGCATGTCGTCTAGGGTCACGCCAAGGTTATTTGCACTCTGAGGAGGATTACACTGTGCAAATGTCAACCATGATGGACATGTCCTGAAGCAGACAAGCCTTCCCACGGAAGAAGAGCAACTCAGTCCCGTCAAGGTTAAGCTTGAGGTGGTGGGTCGACATCCAAGCAGAAATGTTGGCCAGGCAAGCAGAGATGCATGTTGACATCTGGGTGTTGGAAGCAGGGAAATAACCAAGCCTTGGGGAACACCATTAGTAAGAGGCTGAGCGGCAGACATGGATCCTCTCTGCGTCACCTGATTGGAGTGGCCTGCCAGGTAGTAGGCTATCCTGGTATTGCCTGAGATGCCCAAATCAGAATAGGTGGAAAGTAGGATGCTATGTTTGACATTGTCGAAGGTAATGGATAGATCAAGGAGAATGAGAATCGAGAGAGAGAATTGCTTGGGCAGTGAGAAGAGCTTCTTTTAAATAGAAGAGAGCAGTCTCGGTGGAGTGGCCTGTTTTGAAACGTGACTGGTTAGGCACTAGGAAAATGTTTCTTTCAGGTGGCTTGATAGTTCTCTTTGACTCTGCCCAGTAGCCTTCTAGAGACCTACTTCACAGACAGTTAGCTAATGTTAGCTATTTAACTACACACCACGTTCCACAGAAAATTAGCACAGCTACCTGGCTGAGGGTATTATATGCTTGCTTAGTTAGCAAACTTTAGTTTAGATATAGTGCAGAATAATCTCTTGGAATGGCTGCTTACTGTAGATAGAGATCAATATACTTAAATTTGCATTATTTAACTGTTTCCATATAATTCAACCCAGCAAGTTAGCTGGGTACTTACTGATCTTTTTCACTCTGGATACTGTACTGACCAACACAATTACGTGTGACTGCTATTTGTTGTTTTTTCTTGCCATTTGCTCTGTCAGTCCATTTTTGTGTGTTCTGCAGCTACCTGTTATCTCACACTCACTCGCAAGAATGCGTTCTGGGACATTCGTAAATTCATAAATACAGACCACTCTATGGCGCTCTATCTAGAGTGTTCGTATTTCAGAGCAGGGTCTAGTGTGAATTTACAAACGTGATAATTTAGTGCCTGCTGTATCTTACAGATTAACTGCTGGTCATTGAAAGTACTGGGGCTCAGCTCCGCCTAGTTCTCATTCTGGCCCACATGTGTAGAAGCTGAGCTCCGGCTGGCTGCGGGCCAATTTAACCCCTGGTCTTAAGGGGCAGTGTGTCAAGGTAATCACCGACTGTCCGTATATTGTCTTTGGCACCAAAGACAAATAATTCAGTTTTATCTTTATTTACTTGAAGAAAGTTCTGGCACACCCAATCGTTGCTTTGTTCAAGGCATTGGCGGAGTGAGTCTATGTGACCATAGTCATTAGGTGAGAGAGCTATATAAATTTGGGTGTCATTTGCGTAATTATGATAAGCCCTTTTGTTGCTTTGCATGATTTGGACTAACAGTAGCAAATAAATGTTACATTAAAAAGGCCCCAGGATAGAGCTTTGCGGAACTCCACGTCATGCAAGTTCTATCTGATTCATTGTTGCCTATGGAGACAAAGTATTCTATGTCTTTGAAATAAGACTTGAACCAATTTTGAACCGTGTCACTAAGACCAACCCAGCTTTTCAGTCTCTCTAGCAGTATTGTATGGTCAACAGTGTCAAACGGCTAAGTTCTAATAACAGTAGGATTGACACTTCATCAGAATCTGTATTTAGACAAATGTCGCTTAAAGCTTTAAGATGGGCAGTCTCAGTACTCTGATGGGGCCGAAATCTCATTTGGAAAGTGTCAAAGTAACCGTATGAGTTTAAGAAATTGCTTTATTTTAAAACAACTTTTTCCATGATTTTACCTATGAAGGCTAAATGTGATATTGGTTAATGCTTGTGTATTTCCCTGAATTTTATCCTTGAAAAGAAAGCAAAATTATTGTATATATTGGTGGAAACGTACAAAAGCCAATGTCAATCATAGGAGACTGAGTCCTTGATAAAGTTGGAGCTCACATACAGTAGCAGAGGATTGTAGCATGCAGGACCATTGGAGTCCACAAAAGAGTGATGAATCCTAACATTAAATTCCAGAGCCCTCTTAATTCAAAGGCAAGACAGCACTGGTACTTTGTTAGACCATAGTTTTCTTGGGTAAATGGCAGATTTGTTTGGGTGGAATGGGCCTTGGGTAACTGGCTGGTGTTGGTTTGCATGGAATTGGCCTGGGTGGTCATACCTTCGGCGGCCTCTCAACCCTTCTTGCCCTGGTCTTTCTCCAAGGCTCCCGACTTCCACATTGTTGGGGCCAAGCCACAATGAGGGGAGCATGGCTTGGATTTGCTCTTCTGCCTTCTGGTGCCGTCTTCCTTTCCAACTCCTGGATCTTTTCCCAATTCATCTCTTTTTGTTTTGGCTGCTCCCCCAGGCAGATCTTTGGGATCCTCTTAACACCTCTCTTGGTGAGGGCCGGAAGATTCCTTCAGCCTTCTATGGGGCATTGGGGCGATACATACACATAAATGAGCATTTCAGTTAAAATGTGGGGGTACAATGTAAACTGATAGTGTGAGAAAAACACATGTTCAGTATGTTATGTTACTGAAGTGTTCATTTAAATTGTATCTTTAAGTTAAACAGAGCCAGGTGATTATTGGTTATCTGTCAGTCGCATTTATCTGTCAGTCGCATTGTAGTAGTTTAAAATAATTTACTATTTAAAATACATCTATTTCTCTACAGAAAGGAAGCACAAAATTCATTATCTTACAGTGAAAACAGAAACAGGGAGATCTTTGCTTTGATAAATCATAAAATGTCAATCAATGTCTCCAACATAAAGTGAACAACATTGCAATACCTGGTACAGTGTAACCATAGCAAAGCATAGCATAGCCCATTGCATAGCATAGACACACATTTATAACACACACAAACGCCAAGGATTACATTATGTTCTGTCAACGTCTGATTTGTGTTGTCAATAAAAATGAGTAATAGGATATGCAAGTGTAAAAAAATCTGTTGTTTAACCTGTCTAGACTGACAGGTTGATGATGTGCATATGCATGTAGCATACTGGTTTACCTGTATGTAGAAACATGATATTCATGTCAATCAATCCAAGCACTATCTTACACACCCACAGACACACACAACCGCACACACACACACACACATATGAACACTCAAAAACACAAATCCGCTTTCTACCTGATGCACCCTAGTTGTCTATGGCCTGTTAGTAACATTCAACTTTTGTAGAAAGGTAGAGAATTTCTCTAAGTAAATTTATCATTCCGGGACTGAATGATTGGAGCCTGAGACAATTTGACTATCTAGGTTACCCTAGTCCCTATTTGCTACATAACTATTGACCCAGTTCTATTGGGTATACAGTAGACTTCTTTTGACTCGGGCCTCAAGACTCTGGTCTAAATTATATTTATGTCATTTAGCCGACATAAATGCAACTAGAAGTGAGTGCATACATTTTTCATACTGATCAAAAACATGAATGCAACTCGTAATATCTTCACATAATTCCACATTATAGTCACAGTTGAAGACAATTAGTCAATTGAAATAAATTAATAAGGCCATAATGTATACATTTCCCATGACTGGGAATATAAGTCTATGGAAAATCTGCAATTTGGCGTATAAGTGCCCTATTGGGGAAAATGCATGTAATTTCATATTTAAAAAAGTATCTTTACCTTGAAGGCTCAAAGCACATTTCTATTGAAACTAGTCTTAAAAACATTCCATAAAACTGATGATGAAACTAATTTGTCTTTTTTTCTACATCGAGTCATGATTAGATTCAACTTTATTGTCATTGAACAGTACAAGTACAGTACAACGAAATGCATTTTGCGTCTAACCAGAAGTGCAAATAGAGCAGTGCAGAAAAATGTACATGTACAAGAATATGTATATACAAGTGGAATGAATGAGTGCAATTAATGCAAATGCATTATTATGGCAATTCTAAATGTGCAGTGGAAAATTCATAATTTTACAGAAAATGTACAGGCATTAAGTATAATGTATGTACAAGTGAGATGAACAGTTGTGGCAATTCTAAATGGCATTCTGCATTTGCAATCAAGGCAAATTGAAGGAGTAAAGTAATGCAGAGTAATCTCTGAAATGCAGGGATGGCAGCATTGAGGTTCCCGGGGTAGACGTGTGTGTAACAATTGAAAATGCAAGTACAATGGCAGTTCTAAATGTGAAATGTGCAGTGAGGGCAGTGTTTAGGTGCAAGTTTAAGGTGCAAGTCGGCATGAGCAAATTACATGAACTAAAAAATCTTATCAAACAAAAAATCTCTAGTCCAGTAGAGCAGAGGGTGGACATAGTGATGGGAAGTCACAGAGTTCAGCAGGGTTACAGCAGATGGGAAGAAACTGTTCCTGAGCCTGCTGTTGTGAGAACGGAGAGACCTGTACCGCCTGCCTGATGGTAGGAGGGCAAACAGTTTGTGTTATGGGTGTGAAGGGTCCCTGGTGATGCCGCGTGCCCTACGCAGACACCGCTTGGGCTGGAGGTCTTCAGTGGCTAGGAGCTGGGTACCCATGATGTGCGGGGCAGTTTTCACCACCCGTTGCAGGGCCTTCCAGTGGGCTACGGAGCAACCACCAAACTACACTGTGGTGCAGTTGGTCAGAATGCACTCGATTTTGCAGCAGTAGAAGTTCACAAGGATCTTGGAAGACAGACAGGCCTTCTTCAGCCTCTTCAAGAAGTACCGGTGCTGCCGCGCCTTTTTGACCAGCGTTGAGGTGTTGAGGGTCCAGGAGAGGTCCTCGGAGATGTGGACACCCAGGAATTTAAAGCTGGACACATGCCCCACCTCAGTGCCATCGATGAGGACTGGGGTGTGACTGCAGCCTTTAGACTTCCTGTAATCCACAATGAGCTCGATGGTTTTCTTTGCATTGAGAGCCAGGTGGTTATCAGCGCACCATACTGCCAGGCACTTGACCTCCTCCCTGTAGGCTGACCGTGGTGTCGTCTGCGAACTTGACGATGATGTTGGAGCTGTGTACAGGAACGCAGTCGTGGGTGAAGAAGGAGGCATAGGGTGGATAAATTAAAAGGTGTGTTTGAAACCTAAGGTACTACTAGAAAGTTTATTTAAGGAGAGACAATATCATTTGGTTGCAAAACAAGGTATATCAGTCTCAATCACAGAAAAACAAGTTAATGATTACATTTTGATTTGATGGGTTGCATTTCTGTATAGGACTCAAACATTCCATTGAGTTAAAACAAAGTCTGTAGCATTTTGCAACTAATCCCATTTTACTACACATGTCAAATTAATAAATTACAGATCTGAGAACAGTAAAGAGTAAGATCTAGGGACAGCATGTACAATCCTAAAGTTTAGAGCCTCTGACTTGTAACTGAAAAGTTGCTGGATCGATTTACCGAGCCGGGATGGTCCTAAACAAGACTATTTGCTCATTGGCCGCTCATCTCTGCAGTTCTCTGCACCGCTCTAGTTGGGACGGATTGTGATAAATGCAGAAGCCCAATCTTAGATGTATTTCATGTGCAGACTGATATAATAATATTAATTTCCCTAATATTTTACAAAATCAGAATGAATATTGGATGAAAAACAAACAAAAAAAATGGTGCGTATAGTAATTTTAAGCAATTAAAATTTATAAAAAAACATTAATATTGTTCATTTTTGTAAGCTGAAATAAAATATTTTGGAGAAACTATAACAAACTGCAACGATCTTTCATGATTTCTGTGTGTAATTCATAACTCACGCACTGGATGAAACTCAAAGCTCCCTGCATGTGCCATCAGAACGATTCAGATGATGAGAGACAGCATGCACAAAGTGTTTTGGAATGCCATAAGTTACTTCAAAACCCACATTTACAGGGTAAAGATTTACCCCTAAAACAACACCTAATACCTCTGAAACAATACCTTTGATGCTCCAGTCTGACATCAGCAAAAAAATATTGGTCTTGGAGACAGAATACAATTGTGGAACTCTATCCATTTATACCACCTGACACTGTACTGTAATATCTCCAAGATCAAATAAACGCCGTAATTTATCATAGCAGCTAGTCTCCACTTATTTGAAATGTATAGGCCAATTCCATCCACTTTCACTTGGCATTTCACTAGGCAATCTATCAGGCATCAGTATTCTGTATTATAACTGTAAGGTAAGGGTAAGGGTAATACTTTAGGTGTGTTATCTAACACTTCTATATTACTCCTTCACTGAATCTTGAAGTGCAAGAGCCACATCCGTCAAAATATATGAAGGCCATGGGACAAAATGTTAGGAATTGACCTCGGATTCAAATTAGAGGAGGAGAGCAAAGTAGAATTATTACAAAAAAGGGTTTTCATACTGAATAGTACAGAAAATCTAATCATGACTCTACACTCCGATAGGATCCAAACTGTCATGCTCAGTCGAAGTCGCCCAGTTCAACCCAAACTGTTTTCATCATACACCGTCAGTTTTCCCAATGCCAAATACCCTGGCAGCTATATTCCCTATAAACAGCACTGCTTTTGACTAGGGTTTATGTAAAAATGCAGCCCTCTCTAACACTAAATTACATGAAATCCCCTCTTTATCTTCTGCATGTTATCTGAAATATAGAAATACTTAATGAATTTACAAAGAGAGCGACACAAGGGATTTTTTTTTTCTTATATGGAGGATGAAAATGAGAAGAGAGAAGAAAGAAAGTTGTGTTTTCACAAAGCTAACAATCTGAAAGCATTATAAATACAGTTGACTAAAGTCCGCAGGAATGTGCCTGAGACGCTACTGCCTCCCAGCCTGGAGTTTGTTCAGCTCCGCCCCTTCTTCCATTTCCGCCAATCAAATTCAAATATCAAACATGAAAGCGTGCTCCTGAGAGGACAGCCAGAAACATTTTCAAAAGAAAGATACGCATGATGGCACCCACCATGTAGAGGTTAAAGAAAATTTGCTTTATCAATTTCTTTACAGCTCCATTTTAGCAAGATTTGTGATTGATATGCGATTACAGCATGTCCTCTTATTAACTTGGTTAATTGTTTTAATGTCTAACAGCCCTAATATACTAAACAGACAATATTCTAGGATTGGTGGACCTAATATTAGTTATCAAAGTTAATGCGTTAAACTTCGTTTTGGCCTGAAGGACATTCTCTCACATCTGACCCAATATAAGTCATGAAATTGTGCAATGCAACTTTCTTGGAACTACACCACACACTCATTAGTATAGAGACATTTTTGTCTCTACCTAGTTGAAAATCAAGATGTTGCACAGAAGTTGGATGTCTTGCTGGGGCAATTAGCATGGCTCCGTAGTAAAAGGGTGCTAAACTGGCCTGCCTGCAGTCCAGACTGGACTAACTCTGCAGTCTAGACTGCCTGTTACTCATTGAAAACAATTGTCACACTTTGAAAAGGAAATTATGACAAAGGAGATCTTGAACTGTTGAGCAGCTGAAATCCTATATCAAGCAAGAATGGGAAAACATTTCATATTCAAAACTACAGCAACTAGTCTCCTCAGTTCCCAAATGCTTGCAGAGTATTGTTAAAAGAAGAGGTGATGCAACACAGTGGTAAACATGCCCCTGTCCTGACTTTTTTGAAAAGTGTTGCTGGCATCAAATTCAAAATGGGCATGTATTTTTCCAAAAACAATATAATTTCTCAGTTTCAAAATTTGGTATGATTTTCAATTTAATATAGGGATACATGAATTGCATTCTTGCATTCTGTTTTTATTAGCATTTCACATAGTGTCCCAACTTATTTGGAAACGGCATTGTATTATTGTAAGGGTAATGTTTGGAACTTTTTGTAAAAAATATAAACACCGGAGATATGTTGCTTGCGCCTATGCTGTGGAAGCCCCCAGTTCACACAGATTAAAGAAATTGAGCTGCTGAGGACAAAATATTACTTTACCATTGGCCTGTACCTGTAAATCATTGAAGTTGCTTTCACATTTTCTGGATGGAAACCTCACCATTGAAGGATCGTTGGTCAGACTGTGGAACTTAAGTAAAATGTAAGTTTTAAATAGTAAAACTAGTTTTAAATGTCAAGAAGAAATGGATGGTGCCTTTATCAAAGGTAAAGCTGTCTTTTTCTGTTCATGCACAATAACACAAGCAGATTAGTTGATAAATAATTAATCTTATGCAAACCCAAGACCAGGAAAATTAATCTCTGTGTGCACCACTGGACCAGTAGCCTGTGGAAAAATTCGAACGAGCGTAGCCAACAGAGCAAAGTAAGCCGACAGACATATCATACTATGCGTGACCATCGAGCTGGGTAGTATATCCAGTATGGCAATGTGAGAACAAGTAAAGCCACGGAGCCAATTAAACAGACAGGCTGTTGTAATTCTGATGAAGCTATTACTAATCTTCTCTGCATAAATAGCAGATACAAATAAAAAAGTTTGGGAGCTCACCTGCCTGTGCCTACAGGGTAGTAGGATTGCCACCCATTTCGTAAAAATGTGCATTTCATTTTTGAAATGATACTTTTCCGTATTTAACCATGTTGGTGATCAAAATCAGTCTAATGAACTCTAAGTATAGTCTGGTCCTTTTCTGTCAGTCAGATTTGAATTGATTCATAATAAACACAGCCTTAAATTGGTCTTGTCATTGATCAACATGAGATGCCTCAGAACTGTGTGTGTGCGGGCATCCCTGTGTTGAACTGTCAGCTAGTGGCTATTAGCTACACTATTGTCATGGGAGCAATGAGACGAGAGAAATTTGATAGCGACGTGGAATCATCAGAGGCAGATTTGTTAAATGTGCTGTTTTGTGTTGGTATTTCATTAAGTGTATGACTTGATTGAGCAGTAAGTATAAACTGAGTGGTGGTGGAATATTTTCTAGCTTTTTTGTAGTTGATTCATTCAAGCAACACTTAACTCCCATTGCCAGCATGCTCTAACTAGAATGCTTGTGTTGTGCTGTGCTGTTTATGACTTCAAGCCTGTTACCTCTAGAGTTTGGGCTTGAAATCATCTGGTGGTGTAAAGAATTTACAATAATAAAAATCCAGAAGGAATACGCAAGCAGATTATACTTGACATTAAGCATCTAAGTGAAGTCGTTATTATTGTCTTAAAGTCTTCACTGATGAGCCAAAACATTATGACCACCTGCCTAATATGCTGTTGCTCCTCCGCGTGCCGCCAAAACAGTGCTGATTTGCAGAGGCATGGACTCCACCCCTGAAGGTGTCCTGTGGTATTTGACACCAAGACATTAGCAGCAGATCCTTCAAGTCCTGTAAGTTGCGAGGTGGGGCCGCCATGGATCGGACTAGTTGGTCCAGCACATCCCACAGATGGTCTATCAGCTTGTGATCTGGGGAATTTGGAGGCCAGGGTAAATCTTGAACTCTTTATGTTTCTCAAACCATTCCCCCAACACTGTGTGCAGTGTGGCTGAAAGAGGCCATTGCCATCAGGGAATACCATTGCCATGAAGGGGTGTACCTGGCCCGCACCAATGTTTAGGTAGGTGGCACGTGTCAAATTGCCCATTGTAGGTGCTTCCGATGGTGGACGGGTCATCATGGGCACTCTGACCGGTCTGTGACAACACAGCCCCATACGCAGCAGAGTGCAATGCACTGTGTGTTGTGACATTCCTTCCATATACCATCATTCAAATTTTCTGTGACTTGTGCCACTGCAGACCTTTCTTTGGTTCGGACCAGACGGGATAGTCTTTTTTGCCCTTGTGCATTGATGTGGTCTGTGGTTTGTCCCTCCTCAGACCACTGTAGGTAAGTACTCACCTCTGACCCAGTCGTCTAGCCATAACAATTTGGCTCTTGTCAAAGTTGCTCAGGTCTTTACTCCTGCTCATTTCTCCTGCATCCAACATATTGACTATGAGAACTGAATGTTTGCTTACCACCTAATCTACCCAGACCTTGACATGTGCCCTTGTTAGGAAATGATCAACATTATTCACTTCACCTATGAATGGTCATAATGTTTTGGCTCATTCGTGTATACATTATAAATGTTAATGCATTGTACAAACATTTTTCTCCAGACTGCTTGCTTTTTACACTGGCACAACCATTACATTAAATAAAATTATTTCTTACCTACTTAGACTGAAAACTCGTTGTTGTCTTGTGTGAGTGACCCAGCTGTGGTGTGGTAAAAACTGGTACGTAACTGCCCCAAAAGGTTTAAAGGTGTTATTAAAGCGGAAATGGCTCTTTCAGATATTGTTACCAATGTCACCTTGTAATGACAGATTTGAGTTTTATTTTTTTTTAATTTAAATTGAATGAAATGTCAATGTACCTTTGTAATTTAATAAAATGAGAGAATTAGTCAGGGGCCTGAATAATTTTGCAATACTGTATATTGTATGTACAGTATACCAAGTGTGACAAAGCTCCCTACAATCTAACATGGGAATGCCATAGTGACACTTAAATAAGTACCAATGTTCTAATTCTCCAGTTCTCCCAGACAGAAGGTACATGCATGTAGGGCTGAGTGCCTTCACACTGTGTATGCCTCAAGTAGTACCCTGCTTCCCTCTTCCCACATACCAAGTAAGACTTCTCTCTGTTGCCTCCCTCACTTTATGGAGACTCTGGAGCACATCTGATGTGATTATTAGCAGTTCAATGATTATTGCAGTAACCAGGGGAATGGCCTCACTTTATTAGTCCAAACCTGAAACACCTGGCCTTCGCTCTATGCTGTTTTGAAATTCATGATACATGTAAAACACGGAGAGGAAAAGGAAATATATTTTTTCACCAGCCAAAATAGAACCTTTATAAAATGCTTTTGCAAAGCACTGTATATACAATATAAAATTCTAATAAGGTTTTTTCAATAAAAAATAAAAAATGATTCAAAACATACTCAAGTTAATGGCAGGATTTGCTATGATTACTCACAAATAATAGCTACTATGTATATTTGACGATATATATCCCATGTCGGTAAAACCACTCACTTTCAAACGTAACGTAATTCTACTTATAGATTATGCACAAACGGTATAAACATGTCACACATTCAGCTCAAAAAGGAAGGCTTAATGAAATGGTTTGCTATTTGCAGTCCCAGATTAAATTTGCTAAATTTAGATTTTCTATTTGTTATTTTATCTTTACACACAATGAACAATGGCAGGCTGCAGCAAGCAGCCCATTCTTCTGTCAACAACGGCCAATTTTCCTAAAATGTTCCCCTACTTGGAATAACATTAAACCAGAATGAGCATTGGAATGATGATCTGTCTCCCTGTTTAATGCAGGTATCAGTTACCAGAACATACACAGACATGGCATGCATGCAGAGTGTGGAGATCCGTGACATTGGATGACATTGACTCGTTCCACAAAGACAGAACCATGGTTTTCTGTTAGCACTTTGCTATCCACACAACTAGTCTTAACTCCCTTGAGCTACCACCTTCTGCTTTGAATATTGACACATGCAGCTTTCCTACTAGGCAAAGTCATGACCGTAATAGGGAGGGTGAGATAGAAGAGATGGAATGGGCTCTGCTGAGGTCTAAATATAGTTATATACTGAACATATATATTATAAAATATTGCAGCTCTTAACTTCTTGCAGCCCTTAAAGAATAAGTAAGGTTAAAGCTCACCATAATTGAAACAATATGTAATGCCATACAAATAGCTGATAGTAAGGATACAAATAAATACCTGTATTCCTAATAAATAGCTGTATGTCTGTATCCACTGGAAATACAGATAGTGAACAGTAACATAGGATATGTTACTGTTCTTGGCATTAAAAACATGTTCCTGGCATTAAAAACATGTTCCTGGAATTACAAAATAAGCTTTCCATTCTTGCAATCCGCAAGTAGATAAAGGAAGCTTTGACTGTCATCCTTTGTGGAATATCGTAGGTATTAAACACTAAGCATTTTGTTGCATTTCAGACAAGTTATTAGGGTTTCAGTAGTGAAACTTTTAAAACCCTACTGTATTTGTTACTTTATTATTTGTCTGCCATTTTCTGGTAAATAACTGTGAGAAATAATGGCACAAAGAGGCAGAAACTTGCATTATAGTAGAACAGGTCCAAGGGCCATGACTCATGCAATGCCATGGATCTTCCATCATTTTGAATTTGGTGAAAAGCGCTTCAAATGTTACTTATTAGACCAAATTACCAATCTTTGCAAAACTTGCTATTTGGTATAGGTGGATGTATGCCAGGCATGACATTTGAAATGTTAATGTGCATAAAGTGCAATGACATCTTTAAAGACTGTATCAAGCACATATTAATACAGCTCTGGAAAAAATTAAGAGACCACTGCACCTTTTTCTTTCCTTTCCAAAAAAGTTGGAAAGTAAGGTTTTGAGTGAGGAACAGAAGGGTTAAAATTAAGAGACCACTGCAAACTGAACGCTTCATAACTTTCCTTTTCAACTTTTTTGGAAAGGAAAGAAAAAATAATTATTTTTTTCCAGAGCTGTATATATATAGCGCAGCAAGTTTAGCCGGGGAACCGGAGTGGGCTTTGCCTCAGCGATGCATCAACTAATGTGGGGACCACTCCTATCTCACAGTCTAGATTTCTTATCTAATATTGCTGTCTGTTTAAGTCGTCAGGGTACTCAGTCTGCTCCTCTTGTTGGTCGTCTTAGCATGCAGTTGCTAAACCCACCCACCACCTAGCTTCTACCTCTTTGTTTTGGTGTTTCCTTTGGCAGTGGGATTGTTTAATGACACAGTTGTGTCATTTTTTGCAGGACAGACATAGGGGCATGTTAGAAGTCAAATGACTAAGAACATTCAATTATTCTGCTGTTTCTGCAGGAAATTGTAACAGTATGATTACAACTCAGCAACGGTCTCATTTCTCTTGTAACATTTCTTTCCTACTCTAAAACATACAGTAAGAACTGAAAGTGGGAGGATGTACAAGGATATTTTACAGACCTCTACTTTCCTGGACAGAGCACATAATGCCAATTTTAGGTCAGGGTGGAGGGTGGATACTCCAGGCAAAATACAGTAAATATGAAAATGCCAAATACCAAATGTTGTTTCACATGTTTTGGCTATACCAACTTAACATTCCTATCACCATTTATTGACTTGGATTTGCATAAATGGACAAACAAATGTTACAGAAAGGCCAAAACCTACAAAGAAGCCTCGAGAGGAACCAGACTCTGAGGAGTAGCCAATCCTTTTCTGACTGTGCTGGGTGAAAATTATAAGACTACATGAACTTTTGGGCCACGTCAATGTGTTTGCACGTTAGGATGACAAGCAGGTCAATACATGCATGTGGGCTGTGCCCAGAGTCTTTAAACAGAATCCAAGTCAGCTGCTTAACCAGGTGGACAAGAACAGGGAAAATCAGGTGGGGGTTGGGAAGTAGCAGCAGGAAGCAACTTCAGGTAGCAACTTTTCGCAAGACAACCAGGAGGATGTCAGAAAGGAACAACCAATAATGCACAGATGAGTATAGGCTTTACCAGAACACTTTTGCAGGCATTTGGACATTTGGGTGTGCAGTATTGTGTTATTGCTATTTATTTTTGATATACTTTATAAAAGTATATTTTTTGAATAGTTCGTACACTGTATTGGTGGTCTGGGATTTAGCGTTTGTTCTATGCTTAGTGGTATTTGTTATTCAGGGATCTCAACTTGGAAGAATTAGCAATTCATCTCTCCTTTTAAAGAAATAAATCTTCATTCAACAAACAATTGTAAAACATCCAGCTATATAAAATATGTATCAGAATCAGAAAGAGTTTTATTGCCAAGTTTCACAACAAACAAGGAATTTGTTCTGGCCGCTGGTGCAACAATTTTTACAAAAGGAATAAGGGAAATAAAAACAAATAAGAACAATGGACTGAGCATAAAAACAGTAGACTGTGCATTAATGAATTACTAAAAAATAACTAAAAAATACATGTAAGGTGTGTTAGAAACCAGCCGTGTAGTGGTGAAATAATGATCGCGTACCCGGACGTCAAGGGAGAGAGTAATTCAATTATTTATTGCAGCCTTCAATAGTCTATTGTTCATGATGTTACAGACTCTATACTCGGTCTTACAAACTCGATCTCAAAGAAACTTCAGGTCATCCTCTACTTTATAGACATCGCAGTCCAGAATACACAACACAGTACCGTAAACCCATTGGCTAATTACTGTCGCGCTTTGACTGAACGTGACTTCCTGTGTGCGTATAAACAGATGTTCTGTTATTATCCAAACATAACAAGCATACATTCATGCACTTCTACAGGTGCAAGATTTTCAGTTCAGTGTTCAGTTTGTGGCATTTGGTTGGCTTAAATATAATTATTAATTTGTCAGTCAGTGTTAGTATTCAGTACTATTGAGAAGGTTAACAGTAATTAAACAGAAGAATTGCACTTATGAAGGGATTCATGTTTTTTACTCTTTGCTGTTTTTTTTATACAGCATTATGATTAAACCTTTTTCTGTAAAAATGGTTTGTTCTACCAACTTGCAAATCAATGATATCCTAACACCTACAGTCAGAGTGATACCCTAACACCAACAGCCAATCAGGGTGATACCCTAAACACCAGCGCCCACATAACTTTGTTAAAGCTGCACTAGATAGGATCTATTCAGTAAAAAACAAGAAACCAGGCAAGCCTAGTTCAGCCGGCCCGCAATAGTATATGTTGCCCTTTTGAGATTTGAACTCAGGATAGACTGTGTCATTAACCACTACACCACGGAGCTGCTTAATTATTGAGTGTCAGTATAGCCCAGGGATCGAGAACCTGTGGCTCGCGAGTCAGATGTCGCTCTTTCGATGACTGCATCTGGCTCGCAGACAAATTTTAGCTGACATTTCTTAACACGATAAGTAATGAATAATTCTGCTGTCGTTGTGTAAAACATTTTACACAATTTACAGTGTTAAAAACAACGTTCAAAATATAAAACATTCTTATGTATTTTAATCTGTCGACACCAAAACTCTATTTTCATTTGATAATGTGGTAGCCTACGACACGGGTCGTTGTAAGGTCAAGAAATAAACTTCCCTCCTTTTAATCAGATAGTCAGCTTGCTAGTTAATGTGCATCAAACACTTATGACGAAGAAGATGGCGAAAAGAAAAAAAAGATGAGGAGTACCGTACATTTCAGGCCGAATGGACAAAGGAATTTGCTTTTGTGGAGAGAGCAGGTTCTGCGGTGTGTCTAATATGCAATGATAAAATGTAATCGATGAAACGGTCAAATGTAAAGTGGCACTTCGATACACGTCATGCTTCATTTGTATCGAAATATCTAGCGGGGGACAGCAAGAAAAAGGCATGCCAAGAGCTACTGTGCAGAGTGCAACCTAGTCAGCAGCAACTCCGTGTATGGACCAGTCAAGGTGACTGGAATTCGGCTAGCTTTGCTGGTTCTTTAGCAATAGTAAGGAACGGAAAGCCATTCACAGATGGCGAGTATGCCAAAACAGTCATGCTTGATGTGGCCAGTGAACTTTTTGACGACTTTTCAAATAAAGACAAGATAATCAAACGAATAAAAGACATTCCTCTGTCAGCAAAAACTGTTCATGATCGTACCACCATGATGGCACATCAAGTGGAGGAAACACAAGTGAAGGACACGTGCAGCGCTATACTTTCCCCTTGCTTTAGATGAGTCAACAGACGTTAGCCATTTATCCCAGTTTAGTGTAATTGCGAGGTATGCTGCCGGTGACACACTGCGTGAGGAAAGTCTTGCTGTTTTGCCAATGAAAGGGTCAACAAGAGGGGAGGATTTATTCAAGTCTTTCATGGAGTTCGCTAAAGAAAAAAAATCTACCGATGGATAAACTTATTTCTGTGTGTACTGATGGTGCTCCCTGTATGGTGGGGAAAAACAAAGGATTTGTAGCGCTTCTTCGTGAACATGAAAATAGACCCATCCTAAGTTTTCATTGCATTCTACATCAGGAGGCGCTTTGTGCACAAACGTGTGGCAAGCAGCTTGGTGAGAAGATGTCGCTGGTCATTCGGGTGGTCAACTTTATTGTTGCCCGAGCTTTAAATGATCGCCAGTTTAAAACACTGTTAGATGAAGTTGGGAATAATTTTCCCGGTCTGCTTTTGCACAGCAATGTGCGTTGGTTGTCAAGAGGGGAGGTGCTCAGCTGTTTTGCGTCTTGCCTGAGCGAAATCCAGACTTTTCTCTAAATGAAAGGCGTCGAGCATCCTGAGCTAGCTAACACTGAGTGGCTCCTGCAGTTTCACTATCGTGGACATGACTGAACATCTGAACCAGCTCAATGTGAAAATGCAAGGCATTGGAAGTACAGTCTTATCCCGTCAACAGGCAGTGTTTGCATTTGAAAACAAGCTTGAACTCTTTATCAGGGATATTGAAACAGGTCGTTTTCTACACTTCGAAAGACTGGTGAAAATTTAAAAATGCGTGCATAGCAAGTGACCCCGCTCAACAATTTGATCTCCAGCAGCTAGCTGGCTTCCCATCTAATCTCCTGCAGTCATTCAAAGCACGTTTTGGAGAATTTCGTGAGCGCACTCGTCTTTTTAAATTCATCACTCATCCACACGAGTGTGCAGTGGACAAAGCCGACCTGAGGTGCATCCCTGATGTCTCCATCAGAGATTTTGAGGTAGAAGTTGCTGACCTGAAGGCTTCAGACATGTGGGTGAGTAAGTTCAAGTCACTCAATGAAGAGTTGGAAAGACTTGCGCGACAGCCAGCAGAGCTGGCGAGTAAACACAAGTGGACCGAAATGAAAAAACTCTAACCTGAAGACCAGCTGATTCTCAAAACTTGGAACGCGCTTCCTGTCACATACCACACAATGCAGCGTGTGAATATTGCCGTATTGACCAGGTTTGGCTCTACATATGCATGTGAGCAGTTGTTCTCACATCTGAAAAACATAAAGACCAACCTACGATCACGTTTAACGGACAGAAGCCTCAACGCCTGCATGAAGCTTATCCTCAACATGTATGAACCAGACTACAAGGCCATCAGCAAAACCATGCAGGACCAGAAGTCGCATTAATGGTAAGAAGTATTTAATTTATTATTGGTTAGCTACAGTAAAACAACGTTATTAAGTAGAATAAATATAAATGTATTATATATAGCACTTTAAATATTCAGAGACGTGTTATACTTTAAAAATGTTGGTCTTACTTAAAAAATGCACACATTAAGTTGTATTCAGTGTTAATAAATATTATATGGCTCTCACGGAAATACATTTTAAAATATTTGGCTTTCATGGCTCTCCCAGCCAAAAAGGTTCCCGACCCCTGGTATAGCCTCTTGTCTCTATCCTGAACAAAACCTCTTTTGCCACTGGTCGTTTTAACAGTTAAATGGCCATTCGTGAATGACATTGATATAGTTAAACTGACTAACGTTTCTTACTAAGTTTACCTCCACCACAAATAGCATTTATGTATGCCATTTGCCACTGGCCGTTTTAACAGCGTATTAGCCAGTAATAAGCTTTACCGGTATCTACTAACTTACTGGAATAGTCATAAGAATTTAGCAGTTGCTAGCGAGTCTGCCAAAGCTATTTCATTTCATGGCATAAGAGCGTATTTTTTTCTTTCATGGCAAAACAACATACTTTTGTCTTTCATTTGTGAATGACATTGATACAGTAACTATCAATAAAGGTGTTGATAACTAACCTTTTCATCAAGTGAAAAGACGAGAGAATCGTGGAATCTACCAGAAATAATTAATAAATGTTGTTGCTCTCAATAGATTCGAACTCAGGACTTCCACATGAGAGGAACTGTTTTTAACCACTACGCCACGACATTACACGGCCACGACATTACACATTTCAGTAGTCACTAGACTCCATTGAGGATTGTGTTAAACGGACTAACGTTTCTTATTAAGTTTACCTCCACCTTAGCGTCTATGAACTGTGGCTTTTGCCACTGGCGGTTTTAACAGCTTATTAGCCAGTAATGGGGTTACTAGTATCTACTAACTTCCTAGGAATAATCATAAGAATTGAGCAATTGCTAGCGAGACTGAAGATGAACTTTTCCATGCCAGAAACAGTCACAATATAACCGTATACAGTTTCAGTTAAGGCTTACCATAACATAACTACTGTATGTTGTAGCCAGCAAATGTGTTTGTCTATTCTGACCCAAAACGCATGCACGGATGCGTACTTCGAAAATCCACCAGAAACCGTCGCAATATAACCATAAACTGTTTTATTTCAGGCGTACTGTAATGTAGATATTAACGATTTTAACCAGTGAAGTTTTCGTCTATACGGAATAATTCATACTTGGGTTTGCCTGCGAGGAGATATGAACTCGGGACCTATAGTTCGCAGGTCTGCTTCTCTAACCACTACGCTATTTAACAAGGTTTACTCAGTCAGTCACTCACTCACTCAGTCAGTCAGTTACTCAGTAAGAGACATTCGCTCTTCTTGGCCGGCTCCGCTTACGCGGTCCGGCAAAAACACAAGTGCCAGTGGAATGTAATTTTATCATTTTTGGAGCACGCCACTACTTGTCAGCCAATCCCGATCCAGCCAAACGCCTTCTGCGAGACAGACTTTCCTCCTTGGCTTATTTTGTGAACGCGCATTTTACCTGGATGATATTATATATATCCGAAGTATGCCGTAAGGAGCTACGTTGGTTTACTGTTAGAAACTATAATGGCCATTAGAGACCAGGACGACAAAAAGAAATGCATTTTTATAGTAACTGCAGAATGAAATACATTTTAATAGTGTTAACACTTCCCAGAACGGATATCAGGAGTGTTCCAGAAAATGTTATGTTTGCTTTGAGTTTAGCCGTCAGAGCCAACCAATTATATTAATTTCTACCTACAAGGCTTGTTTGAATATGTAAAACACGCAATTCCAAAGTATACTGTTTTGTAACTTAAGTATGTATATTTCTCTAGGGGGGGATCTTGACTGGACTTCCAGGTAGGGGTTCAGTTAAATAGAGGAGAACGCCATCTGCGTAAAAGGGCATTTTTTTTGTGTGTTCATTTTTATTGTAATCATGTGTTTAATTTAAACGGAATGAATGTGATCGGTTGGTGAATATTCAACCGCAGGGGCCTCCGTATTTTAGTTGGAACTTGTCCCCAATGTAACAGTTTTGTTGGACTGCAAAACAAGTATACTGAAAGCTTTTTCCGCATCAAGACATAAAAAATTAAGGTTCACATAAGAGTACATTGACGAGTACATTATATAGGAGAGACGCCTAAGATAGAAGTCTGATTCTAGTCCGATCCAAGTGGTTTTGTTTTTCCCACTAACGTATTATGCCTTCTTACTTTAGATCTGTGTTGAGGAAAAAAATCTGCCTATATAACCCCACCTTTTCCGGATCCCTTCATTTTCTTTGAATAAGTGTAATAACTGCCTTCCAGATTTGGATAGTTGAACATTTTATTGAAGTAGGGTGTAAGGTCACCAAATTTCTTATAAATTTCTAATCTGCCAGACGAGTGGTCCTGCCACTCTATTATGATTAGATTGTTTCTTGGATGTCTACCAGAGATTTTACTTTTTATGAATCCTCGGTTCAGTCAGGGTTGATTACATTTCTCCAGAAAGTTCATATTCTTTAGGACTTGGATCTGCTTTAGACTTATGAAATAAAACTAATGGAGCCTGTGATTTAAGTCAGATGGAAAAGTGCATTGTTCTCTATGTTCTCAGCTTTTTGACAAATAGTTGGTGTGGCCAGTCGCCAGAGTCCAATATTATTCACAAAGATATCATTATCATATCTAGGACCTTCCTGTAAATGGCCTTATTACCTATGTTTGGATGATAGATATTTTATTTATTAGTCTTCTGTGTTCAGTAGATCTATACTACTACGATCCGATATCGACCACCACTATCAGCAATAGTGGTTCTGTGCTTAAAGACGTTAAGTTTCACTGATTGGTTACAATAAAACAAATGCAGAATCTATTTCAATCACGGTTTAATTTGGCCTGACAAAGTTAACGGTTTAACTGTTTAACCAGATTAGATGAGCTGAGTTTTTATAAACAAGCCTAAAATAGCAGTTATTGTACTTGGTGCCTTGATGAAGAGCACAATGGTAGGAGATGGTACAACTATGCAATCAGTTTTACCATTCATTTAGATGTATGTGGGCAACAAATATACGCTACAACTTATTGTGGTAATTTGGGGGCCGTAACTCACTGGTCTTATGGACTAACTTGGAAAAAGACGGTTCTTGCACATATTTATTTAAAGTTAAGCACTGTCCATACATACAATAAACCGCAGTGTGTCTTTAACGTAATGCACTGCTTTCTATACAGAAAGGGTGTATTTGGGGTCACATTTGAATACATTCTAACATTGCAAATAATTGTGATTCACTATAGAAGATTATGCCATTATTCTATTCATTATTTTATTGGTTTGACAGCACAAAATTTAGGAGAAATTAGGAGAACCATCCCGCCAGTTATGATCATGATAACACTTCGAAATGTTCATAGTCCAGAGTATTTATAAAACACGTTACATTCCACCCACATCATTACAGTACTATCCAGTCTTTAACTATAAGGATGACGTACAGAAGAAATGCATGCTGTGTCTTGTCAATGCCAGGTATCATGTCATCTTATGAAGGCCATGAGATTATCTGTCTCACTAATTCCCTTGTGACTAAACTTCATGAAGCCATATCTTGTATCACTATCTTACATCTACTTGGAGGAATGTTTGCCCACTCTTTACTGCTTGAACTGTCATGTTCAAGAGCTTTCTTGCACATACAGCCCGCATTGACTTGGTCATTGCATAACCTTTCATTTATTATTTCTGAGCCATTCCGTTGTAGCTTTGCTTGTGTGTTTTAGATCATTGTCCTATTGCAAGATCAATGTTCAGTCCAGCTTTAGCTTATGACAGATGGCCTCACTTTCATAATCTACAAAATGATTGCAAGTTGGCCAGTACTTTACGGTTGGTATGAGGTCCACCTGTTCAAAGGCGGTGTTTAGTTTTTTGCCAAACACCGTGTCCAGCACTGCAGCTAAACAACTCCACTTTTGACTCATCTTTCCAGAGCATATTGTTCCAGTAGTTTTGGTCTTTACCCAGGTGTTGTCTGACAAGTGTTTTTCAGAGCAGATGTTTCTTCCTTCCTGACCTCCTGTACAGGCCAAGTTGGAGCAGTTTCTTTCTGGCAGTTGACTCACCCATGTCAATTCTATCTTTATTTACATATTTGATGATTCTTCAGTATTTAGTATAAGCCATTTATAATCAGGGTTGGGTAGGTTACTTTTTAAATGTAATCCGTTACAGTTACAAGTTACCTGTCCAAATTTGTAATCAGTAACGTAACTTTTTGATTACTCAAACTCAGTAACATAATCTGATTACGTTGAATTACTTTTAGATTACTTTCATTTTAAGAGGAATTGGAAAACAAATAGGAATAGCCTATAACCAACTGAACACTTTTTGCGGGATCAATCAATGTTAGAGTTTACATAGCTGGCCAAAAACGGAATTTGCATTTTACCTTATGGGTTGTGTAGGCTACAGTGCGTTTGGCAATGGGTTTCTAAACCATTGCTTTCTACTTCAATATGATTGGGCTACATCTCTACATTACACGCTAAAGGTCTGCCAGATATTCAGTCATTCCAATTAATCCAATAAACCTCGATCTTCCAGAATCTGACTTTTTATCTGAACATAACCCAAAATGTAATGATGCCTAAGCCTGTTCTGTTATTTGTTTTATTCATGTTTTTAATTTCTTCAAAACATTGTTGAAAAATAAATATTGTTGAATAAATAAATTACATTTAATTAGTACTGGGACACAGTGTAATGTTCCTCGGCAGTTAAAGCCAGAACCCTATAGTCGCGTGAAGTCCTTGCTACATTTGTTTGTAGTAGGGCATTCCAATCCGGAGTTCATTTCTGAGGAGTCCTCACGCTTTGTTCCAGTGAGGCATAATAATCGTGATTGAGTTTTGAGTGGTCCTTGCAGTTAGCGCTAGTGAGGCATAATAGTTTGTTTAACTGTGACCGACACCACACCATATTAGTGACCTCATATATAGTTTGTTTTATTTCATTTAATATTCTCTTTATATATTAAAATACAATGAATTAATGTATTTGTTACATTAATTCATTGACTATTTGGGATGAATCTAAATCGGGTCACAATCCAGTTCCTTCAGCTGTTACTATAGGGTTCTTAGAGACATACAGTGAGGGAAAAAATTATTTGGTCCCCTGCTGATTTTGTACGTTTGCCCACTGACAAAGAAATGATCAGTCTGTAATTTTAATGGTAGGTTTATTTGAACAGTGAGAGACAGAATAACAACAAAAAAATCCAGAAAAACGCATGTCAAAAATGTTTTAAATTGATTTGCATTTTAATGAGTGAAATAAGTATTTGATCCCATCTCAATCAGAAAGATTTCTGGCTCCCAGGTGTCTTTTATACAGGTAACGAGCTGAGATTAGGAGCACACTTAAAGGGTGTGCTCCTAATCTCAGCTTGTTACCTGTATAAAAGACACCTGTCCACAGAAGCAATCAATCAATTAGATTCCAAACTCTCCACCATGGCCAAGACCAAAGAGCTGTCCAAGGATGTCAGGGACAAGATTGTAGACCTACACAAGGCTGGAATGGGCTACAAGACCATCGCCAAGCAGCTTGGTGAGAAGGTGACAACAGTTGGTGCGATTATTTGCAAATGGAAGAAACACAAAAGAACTGTCAATCTCCCAAATCTTGGGTGAGAATCTCCTTCCCTCAGCCAGGGCATTGAAAATGGGTTGTGGATGGGTATTCCAGCATGACAATGACCCAAAACACACGGCTAAGGCAACAAAGGAGTGGCTCAAGAAGAAGCACATTAAGGTCCTGGAGTGCCAAGCCAGTCTCCAGACCTTTATCCCATAGAAAATCTGTTGAGGGAGCTGAAGGTTCGAGTTGCCAAACGTCAGCCTCAAAACCTTAATGACTTGGAGAAGATCTGCAAAGAGGAGTGGGACAAAATCCCTCCTGAGATGTGTGCAAATCTGGTGGCCAACTACAAGAAACGTCTGATCTCTGTGATTGCCAACAAGGGTTTTGCCACCAAGTACTAAGTCATGTTTTGCAGAGGGGTCGAATATTTATTTCACTCATTAAAATGCAAATCAATTCATAACATTTTTTACGTGTTTTTCTGTATTTTTTTGTTGTTATTCTGTCTCGCACTGTTCAAATAAACCTACCAATAAAATTATAGACTGATCATATTATAAACGTACAAAATCAGCAGGGGATCAAATAATTTTTTCCCTCACTGTATATGAGCATATTTAGGTCTGCTCTTGGGCTGAATTTGGTGGGAATACTGGTCTTACATAGATTGACAGTGGTCTGGACTTTTCTGCATTTGTTTATCATCTGACAGATAGTGGAATGATGTACAACCCTGTTTAGGCTTTAAGCTTTTCCCATGCCATGTGCACTTATGCACCCCCATACCATCACTGTTGTTGGCTTTTGAACTGTGTACTGATAAAAGGCCGGATGGTCCCTTTCCTTTTTAGCCCGGGGGACACGGCGTCCAAGATACCCAAAAATAATTTCAAATTTTCATTTGTCAGATCACAGGACAGTTTTCCACTTTGCCTCAGTCCATCTTAAATGAGCTTGGGCCTAGAGGCAGTGTTTCTGGATCTTGTTTATATCTGTTTTTTTCATTGCATGGTAGAGATTTAACTTGCATTTATGGATGCACCGACATACTGTTTTCACAGACAATGGTTTTGAGAAGTTTTCCTGAGCCCAAGCCGTGATTTCCAATACAGAATAATTTCTGTTTTTAATGCAGAGCTGTCTGAGGGCCCAAAGATCACGGCCATCCAGTATTGGTTTTCGTCCTTGTCCCTTGCGTATAGAGATTTATCCGGACTCTGAATCTTTTAATGATATTATGTACCATAGATTAGGAAATCCCCAAACTCTGCAATTTTACGTTGAGAAACGTTATTCTTAAATTGTTTGACTATTTGCCCATGCAGTCTTTTCAGTGTGGTGATCCCCTCCCCATCTTTACTTCTGAAACAGCCTCTCTGGGATGTTCTTTTTATACCCAATCACGTTACTTACCTGTTGTCAATTAACCTAATTAATTGTGAGATGTTCCACCAGATTCTTTTTTTGTATTACACAACTTTTCCAGTCTTTGTTGCCCCTGTCCCAGCTTTTTTGAAATGTGTTGCTGACATCAAATTCAAAGTGGGCATATATTTTTCAAGGAACAATAACATTTTTTAGTTTCAACATTTGATATTTTGTCTCTGTACTTTTTCTACTGAATATGGGGTTTACATGATTTTTACATCTTTGTATTACTATTTTTATTTCCATTTTACACAGCGTTCCAACTGGAAACAGGGTTGTGCTTCAGATTTTTTGGAAATGGCTTTGTAAGGAAATTGCTGTTTAAATTAGTTACGTAAATTAGTTAGATATCCATGTGTCCAAATATAGTAACAAATAGAACTTACCTGGGCGTGTACACACTTTTTAAAATGACTATAAGATTTTTTCATTATCTTAATGATATGTAAAGAACATTATTGGTTAGGTTTATCAAATAATTTTTTTCTTAGTGTCGAATTGTATGCTTGTTTATGTTTAAATAAACAAAAGAACATCTGTTTATCTGTCGACAGGAAGTCACGTTCATTCAAAGCGCAACAGTAAGTAGCCAATGGGTTTACATTAATTCTGTTTGGGATGTCTATAATGGTGAGGACAACTGGAAGTTTCTTTGAGATGAGATTGAGTGAGCTCGAGTTTGTAAGACCGAGTATCGAGCCTGCAACATTATGAACAATCGACTATCAAATGCTGCAATAAATAATTTAATTACTCTCTCACATGACGACCGGGTACGCGAACATTATTTCAACCACTATACGAAATGGCTGATTTCTAACAGTAATATAACAAATGGAATTGCCTTCCTTTTCAGAATCACCACACTTCTAGCCGAAAGTCCAGTGAGACACTTGATCAACCCATTTACATCTACTGTAATCCTGATATGGAAGTCATTCCTCAGGTGGGTTTCTTGTAAGAATATTATATCAGAGGACAGACATTTGCTGTTCCTCCAACTGAGCAGGTTCCCCAGCCCTTGTACAATCCCTTCCAGTCCTTAAAATCCAGTGATACACAATCTGATTGACAAAACATTTGAATTTGCTTTTACCTGGTCGTCAGAGAAAATGTACTTTATATCTGGCACCAAGTATCCCTGTATACCTGAACAGGATCCCATGTCCAGATCCTGTACCACACATTTATTCTCTATATCCTCTTTACATTAACTTGTTGCCATACCCCTACCTTCACATTTTTTGAAGTATCTTCAGCTGTATCTCCTCTTACCTTTGCATCTCTCACTTTACTGTTACCTTTTTTGATTTGATTGACATATACCCCACGACTCTGTCTCATATTTGAACATTAGAAATAAAACCATATGGCTATTTTGATACTTTTATTTTAAAAAGTTAAAACATTACAAAAAGTAGCTAATGTTTGCAATGCCATAATATTACCAAACAGACTTGAGCACATGGGCCTTCCTTTCCAAGTAAATATAAAACCTGCCTACTCCAGAAGCCTACTTCATATCCTGTCTGCCTCCTTTGCCAATGTTTGCAGTGGTGGTAAAAAAGAGCATGAAATTGCCACTTAAACTTCCTGCCTGTACCTTGCTTGTGTCTGCTTCCTGTTTGTGTTGTTTATGTTTTCCAAATCCTAATTCCTAAAGTTAGAACAAACAAATTGTGTTGTACTGCATATAACATAGTGATGGAATGTACAGCTCATTTCACTGACTCAGAATAAAATTTATGAACCTTTTCAGCTTTTTAAATTAATTTCTGCCAATAATGCCCAGAGCACACCGGACCTCCTACTGGTGAGCAATAAACAGAATTCATTGCTCATCATTCAAATTCGTTTTTAAATTGAACAAATCACTTAATTGTTACCAAGTTATGTTTACAAAAGCAGAGGCTCTTTATGTAGATTCTATGAAGAATCTACATAATTAAGTAATCATTACATGGGATTTATTACAGCATCTCAGGGTTTTTCTTGCATAGAGTAATTTTTGGCGCCCCCCCAAAGAGGTTTTAGCGAGTGCCAAAGGAAAATCACCAGCGCCAAAATAAGAATTGAAAAACAAAATATAATTTCAAATCATCTCCGAATGTGTTTAAATAGAAATTTATCAAACAACTGTTGAACAAGCAGAACATAAACCTGAGGCTAATGAGATCCTCTAACCAACGTAATTTTCCCATGTCGGTTATTTCGTTTTTTAATCCTGTTAATACTTTCCACTTAAAAACCTACCACCCTGTGTGTAGTCACGTGACTCCGCCCCGTCCAGTTAGCAACATGGAGGAGACCATGTCAAAAACCAAAGAAAAACGCATAGTCTGTCGTTTGCACATATTTGGCATCAGTAAAGGCGACACCTAACAAAATGAAGTCAAATGTAAACACTGCAGAAAAACAGTTTCAGCAACCAAAAATAATACCACCAATCTGTTTCAACACTTGGAGCACAATCACGTTACCGAATATGAACAGTGCATGGCTCAAAAAATAAGAGACTGACAAGCGCCCAGCAACAAGTGCTACACATTTTGAAAAGGATTCAAGATGGAAGAAATAACTGACGCCATTTGTTACTACATCGCGAAGGATATGGCTCCCATAGCTACAGTGGAGCGCAGTGGGTTTAAACACCTCGTTAAAACTTTCGACCAACATACACTGTGCCATCGCGACCATATTTTTCCTAAACTGCGCTGCCCAACATGTACAAAACATGTCGTAAAAAGGTAGCTGCTGAACTGAAGTCTGTTGATTTCATTGTAACATCAATGTGCTTTATGTTACAATGTAAACTTCACATTACAAAACAAAGCAAAAAAATAATCATTAATCATAATCGAGGTAAAATGTTCAATTAATCGTTTTGATTAATTAATTTTGATTTTAGGGCATATCGTCCAGTCCTATAGACTACCATGGCCTTGTCAAATCTTTATTTAGTTAATAAGAAGAGGAGGGTGAAATGCTCTGAAGCAGGATGTGACTTCTGCAACTGACTGCCTCTCCCAACCCCACACCCCTGTCCCTCAAACTCACTCCCCTCCCCCCTTCCAATGTTGTAATAAAATTCTTTTTTTTAACCTGTTTTGTTAATGGGGTTTCATTTATTCAAGCATGATAAACAAAAATGTCTATCAAATGGTCAGAAACAACAAGAAAATGCACAGATTTCTGTCATAAGGTAACACATTGCCTTTACTATACGCGGACCGATCATGCTTACTGTCGTGCGTAGTCACCCCCCAAAGGCCCATTCCGAGCCGGGAAAAACCCTGATCCTGTGTCCAATTATCATTCCTAAATGTTTCTCTTTCTTTTCAAACTCTGCCTGCAGATTGATATGTTTTTCTCTGCACAAATAAGACAAACAATTGTTGATCCATACACTGAGATGGAGCATGTCTGAATCCTACCCGTGATTATGTAGAATTCCGCTGCCAGCTGTTTCAATGAACGATAAGTGAAAGTTGTGGCACTTGAGTCAGTAAAAAGAGGCGTTAAAAAATTACAAATCATTCGCAAAGGGCACATGCCTAATTTGGACTATGTCAGTAGTTCATATACTCTGCTCAAAAAAATTAAGGGAACACTTAAATCACACATCGGGTCTCATGAAGGAAATTAAAGATTTTGAATATTAAAGATCAAAATCTTTACTGTACATTGTGTAATTCATTGAGAACAAAATGATGTAACAATGTTCAATGGAAACCAAAATCACCAACTGTTTGAGGGCTGCATTCAAACCAAACACTGAAAATCAAAGTAAACAATTGAAATCACAGGCTGTTCCAACTTGCGTGAGCTCCTGGACAGTCTATGGTGCTACTTGGCAGCGTCGGATGCACCGCTACATAACGTCCCAGAGGTTCTCAGTTGGATTCAGGTCTGGGGAACGTGGGGGCCAGTCAATGGCATCAATGCCTTCGTCATCCAGGAACTGCCTACGCACTCTGGCGACATGAGGCCGGGCATTGTCCTGCCCCAGGAGGAACCCAGGGCCCACTGCACCAGTGTAAGGTCTGACGATGCGTCTGAGGATTTCATCCTGGTAGCTAACAGCAGTCTGGGTACCGTTGGCTCGCATGTGGCAGTCTGCGTAACCCTCCAAGGATATGCTTCCTCAGACCATCACTTACCCACCGCCAAACCGGTCGTTCTGGATGATGTTGCAGGCAGCATAACGTTCACCACGGCATCTCTAGACTCTATCATGTCTGTCCCATGTGCTCAGTGCGAACCTGCTCTCATCTGTGAAGAGAACGGGGCGCCAATGGCAGACCTGCTAATTCTGGTGTTCTCTGGCAAATGCCAATCGAGCTTCACAGTGCTGGGCTGTGAGCACAGGTCCCACTAGAGGATGTCGGGCCCTCATGCCACCCTCATGGAGTCTTTTTCTGGCAGTTTGGTCAGAAATATGCACACCAGTAGCCCGCTGGAGGTCATTTTGTAGGGCTCTGGCAGTGCTCCTACTGTTCCTCTTAGCACAAAGGAACAGATACCGGTCCTGCTGCTGGGTTGATGCCCTTTTACGGCCCTGTACAGCTCTCGTCATGTAACGGCCCGTCTCCTGCTATCTCCTCCATTCTCTTGAGACTGTACTGGGAGACACAGCAAACCTTCTTGCGACAGTATGTATGGATCTGCCATCCTTGAGGAGCTGGACTACCTGTGCAACCTGAATGGGCTGCAAGTACCGCCTCATGCTTCCAGTAGTGACAAAGACACTAGCAAAATGCAAAAGTTGAGAAGAATCCGTCAGGAAGGATGAGGAGAAAGCAATTGTCTGTGGCCACCACCTGCAAAACCATTCCCTTTTTTGGGTTGTCTTGCTGTTGCCTCTCCATTGCACCTGTTGTCATTTTCAATTGCACCAAAACTGGTGACACTTATTCACAATTGCTTATGCTTTGAGCAGTGTAGGATGGCCTCTAGCCCACCAGGGTCATAAATCACAAAAGTGACAGAACCCACCCTAGATTACCTACTTGTGTGTACTGTACAGCACATGAAAGTGTTCAGAGTTCTACACCAGTCAAAGATTTTGATCAATGGTACAGTGTCAGCAGAGGAAAGAGGATGAAGTGGCAGCGGTGGATAGCAGTAGTGCAGTAACTTCATATGCCCAGGCTTCTGGAACTTTATCTACACTATTTTTCTCTACTTCCCAAATCCACAGAGGTCTCTCCCATCACACGAACGTTTGGGATAGCATGTGGTAACACGTGTAAGCCAGTGACTCAGTCCCTGTAATAGCGTTAGAGAGAAGATACTGTATTATGTCAGTGGTGACGGTGCTTTGTCAGACAGATAAGTAGGAGCAAGTCCATGTAATACTTTGTGGGTTAGCAGTAAAATGTCTAAATCAGCTGTTGCCTTAACAGGCAGACAGTTTACTGAATATAGTACAGGAGTAATGTGATAAAAAAAAATTCAAGTCAAGATTCTAGCAGCCTAGTATGTGCATGTTGCACTAATTTAAGAATATTTGTGAGTCACCTTAGTGCGAAGAGACAAGGCAACCCTGTCCGACATCCATACGTCAACCAAGGATGGCACTAAGCCAATTTGCACTTCAGGTCCCATGGCAGTGAAAAGAACAAACAATTTAAAGACCAACGCACCCAACTTTGTTTTAAGCTTTTCTCAAACATTACATTTCAACTTAAATACTTTGACTGAATACGTAAAATTAACCTCCTTGTGCACTATCCTTGCTCAAGGCTCAAGCTTCTCGTTGCTTTTCCTTGCACAGGGGTCATGCCTATGTTTGAAAGTGTCACCAGTAGAAATTTTATTTCTCCTTCTTAAACGTCTAATTCTAAAGTGAATTGCACCGTCCGATTCTAATGTGAATTCATGATACTTTGTTGCAGAGAGCAGTGAGTGGGGTCAACGGAGCGGAAAGGTTACAGGCTGATGAGCAGCTCTTGGAATACAGCCCTCTGATTATAGCAACTCTCCTACTGAAACCTGCATTCCAAATAAAACCCCCTTCACTATATAATGCACTACCTCTGACAGTAACCGGTAGGGCTCTCATGAAAAGAAGTACATTACGTAAATGAGTGTCATTTGGGATGCAGGCACTTGCTTTTTGGCCCTGAATGACACAATTCATCTCAATGATACGAGGATCCTCCTACCCAGTTTTTTACCTGTTCTGATCCGTGTCTCTAATTCATTTTAACAAAGCGATAAACATGATTGCTATGCAAATTCCAGTAAGGAAGATTCCCTGTTCTTTTGTTTTCCTTAAGTAATTAAGTCACTGATTACTGGCTCTCATACATAGAACTTAATTGAGATGAATGAGATAATCTCTTTGTCCCTTTTTGAACTCCATCTTTCTTCAATCTCCCCCTGTGCTTTTCTGTCCTTTCTCATGTACTGACATACTCCCAAAGTTAAAGCAACATGATAGCATAATGAAATATCACATTTACAAGGGTAGCACAACTCATGGCAAAACACAGAAAAATCACCTTGTCTTGTGGAAGGTAAATACATTTTTAGTGAAACATATCAATGCTTTTTTCAACGAAACAATAGAGAATTGAGATGTCAACAACCATGTTAGAATGTGGCAACTAGCCATCAGCAGTTGATATGTTGAACTTCTATATTTCATTACTGTTATTTTAGATCAACTCAACTTTTAAATTCCCTTGTATTTTAAATTTTAAACTGTGTAGTTTTACTGCAAAGGCGTTGTATTGTATTACCATTAGTTTTCTACCATTTCCTACATTGTTTACATTTTATTTAATGTTCATTTGGAGTGTAACTACTGCATCCTTGGATATTTGTTCTTTTCACAAACTTTCATATTGTTGCTGCTTTTTATGTTTGGCATTTAACGATTATGCCCATGTAGCTATCCTCTTTTCATACCTCTTACCTTCATATTATATTGTGTTGTTGCAATGCAAATGTCTGTCCTCCTATTACCATGCAATTGAACAGTAGTAACCTTCTTTCTACTCGATTTCTGTGTAGTTTCAGTGTAACGACCAGGCATTGTCCCTGCAAACTAAAGCAAAGATATTCTCTCCTTTTATCCTTCAATTGATCAGTAGTTTCTTCATTCTTTCTACAGTGTTTCCATTTTACTTTCTGTGTAGTTGAGTAGTGCTAAAATCACAGTAATGTCAGGAAAGTAATGAAATACAGGAGAGCAACACAAATTGTTTTTGGGTAATTGCCTGGTTCTAACGTGGTTGTTGCACACTTTATTCTCTATTGTTTTGTGGAACTTAAAGTTTCCTTGTTATTTCAGCATAAACAAACAACAAATGGTCAATTAGCAATCTAGCATGCTCTTACCCAGTGTTGCCGTCTCAGTTACAGCATTTTTTCCTCACAACTTTCCTGGCAGTAACCTTTTAACTTCCATAGCAACATGCTTACTAATGGTGTGTAGTAACCATTTTGTTACCCAGTTGTTTCCTCTTTGTTTCAATGTTGTTTCATGGAAGTTACCTAGCTATTTCCATCCTGCAAAATAAAGTGCTACCGAAAATTTGGTTTTGTCTTAATAAACCATCATCCTTAAGGCCTACACAAAACAATTATACTGTAATTTTTCTATTCTAATTATTACTTTATTCTTCCATCACTTTGCTTTATCTCACGTATGAAGAAATGACATTATCTAAGACCAGTTTTCTCTACCTGAAATACCCTCCATTCTTTTTGGTTTTTTTGAAGTTCCGCTGCATTGTTTGATACAGCGTCTTTTATTCATGTGGCTTTAAAAAATGCAAGAGAAACACCACACAAATGCATCCAGAATCATAATTCCTTTCCCCCCATGCATCTTCAGTAGAACAGGCAGAGTGGGGCATAACATAGCAGGGAGCAGGAGAGATGCAAAGAGAGAGGGGCTTTAAAACTCAGACAAGGTCATTGGTGAAAACAGGGACCTGAGGATTTGTCTGTATGTCGTTTGAGAATTAACAGATTGGCAGAAGGCAATTACCACGAGATCGCAGAGCTTCATGCAAACGATAAGCCGAGAAGCCGACAGAACACAACCTGGTCAGGATTACGATGTTCTCATTTCCAATGTGTTTGTCATTACAACCCCGCCACCACCATTAGTTGTAATGAGATGTTTAGAAATATAACCAAATGAGGTTTTAACCCTGCAATATGTTAACCAACACCGTATACTGTATGCACCTGTGTATTATTTGAATGGTCAACACCTCCTGTGCCTGCATGTCCTGGTGGGCTACGGGCCTTTCAAGTCTGTTTAAAAAAGCCTGTGGAGATAGATGATCAGAACATTAGTCACATTTATTCCACCAATAAATTTGGTCATCTCCGGAGTTAGTGTAATTGTGGTAGTTTGTGTAATTGTGCTGCTATTTTTAGGCATCATTGGAACAGAATACGCAAAATCTATGTGATGTCATTTGCATACAAAGAGAGGTATGAGCTGGGTTTTGGGAATAGTATAGTGCAGCTGTTTAGCGGTTAACAGTTTTTATAAGTTGTTTTATGTGGTGAGAATAGACCTGATAGACTTTGGGACTGATATCAGAATACTGAGGGCCACAGCACAAGGAAAATGACGGTTTAGGTGCGGGATATTTTGGTCATGATTGACCAGTACTGCCTGCCTGGCCTCTGCCTGCCGAAAGAGAATGTTAGGAACAGATGGTGACTGGGGAGAATGGGTTTGGAAATGATTTTGTCTGCTAGCTTTCTAGCCCTAGAGTCATGTAAGACCGCAGTGGAGGACCGGTGGCAGCTAAGTACTGTTTGAGCAGACCATGAAATACATTGTCGTTTCTGATAATAGTGGTTCATTTGAAAATTGTAATAGCTACACAGATGTGTTGTCGGAGGTACAATTATGTAGAATGGGGAAAAGATGGGTGATTTTACTCATTTTTTATGAGTAAAATCTGACTGTAGTACTATATTCCCATTCATAATTTACATTTTTAAATTCTTTTAAGTGATTAGGGACACTAATAGCCAAGACTTCCAGTTTCTCTGAAGTATAAATATGAGGTGACACACAAGCCAAATTAGCAAAGTCATCCATCACTATGGAAAAGACCTGAGAATAAAGAAATGACGTGCACACCTCAAAATCAACACAATGGTTAATTGTGATTAATAGAAATACCAGTGGGCTGAAGAGGAGGACCTCGGAATCTGAAGGATCTGGAGAGACTCTGTATGGAGGAATGGTCTCAGATACTTTGTGTTCTCCAACCTCATTATGCATTATAGGAGAAGACTCAGAGCTGTTATCTTAACAAAGGGAAGTTGCACAAGGTATTACATGAAGGGGTGCCAATAATTATGGCACACCTACTGTATATTTGAGAAACATATTTGTTTTATAATTTATGATTTAATTACAGGTTAGATTTTTGTTAATATTTTGAATGAAATATCAAAAGAGAATAAGCATTTGTTTTGCTTGTATTTACCAAGGGTGCCAATATTAACTGAGGGCACTGTAGGTGGATTGTTTGCTGTATCTGCAATAGATTAATTAGGAATCATACCCCACGATATTGTTCTAATTTGCACCAATGTTCCATTTAAATTAAGAACATTGGGCAATAGTGAATTGGAAAGGCCTCGGTTTCTAATTTATTAATATTAAGTAAAATGACAAAAATTCTACCCATAGAACTTTAAAGCAAATTAAGCAGATATACCTATCTTTGTTTATAGACTTTTATTTATAACAATGCCTAGGTGTCCCTATTGGATTAATGTATATGTTTTGATGTAGGCCAGCTGACTACCTATAATTTATGACTCTGTGAAAGGGTGAGAGTGACCACGGACTGCAAAAACCAGATGTTACATGACCTCTATCCAAATTGCCCAACACAGACCAATTGGATGTGCTTGCTGAACAAAATGGGCATGAATATGAAGTGCCCCCCCCGCTATAACAGTCTATAACAGTCGCCACTCATCTGGGTTGGCTTTCCACAAGATTTTTGGAGTGTGTCTGTAGGGATTTGTGGCTAGTCAGCCAAAAGAGCATTTGTAAGGTCAAGCACTGATGTTAGATGACAGCAGAAATTTTTTTGTGTCTGGCCATTTTGAGCCTGTAATAAAACCTACAATTGCTGATGCTCCAGATAGTCAACTAGTCAAAAGTATGCCAGTTTCTTTGCTTTTTTAAACAGAATGACAGTTTTTAGCAGTGCTAATAACAATGCAAAAGGTAAAACATGCTATAAAATACCCAACAGATCTGCTGGTGTCTTGTTATCAAGTCAAGTAGTTGTTATTAAGTTATTTAAGTAAACAAAAACTGAAATTTAAATAAAATCTGAAGTTGGAAAATTAATTAAATAATCACCTATATTAATTAAAATATAACAAAAGAAAAACATTTAATTTTTGTATTTTCTTAGAATGAAGTGGTGGGGTATTATAAGAAAAATAAGAGAAAGAAATCCATAAACATGGGGGATTAGAAATATGATATAATTATTTGTATATGGAATGTTTAAGCTGATCTACCAACACTAATAAGAAATATAATACTATAAACAATTTTAGGATAAAGACAAGGTGAGACCGCCACCAGAATTTAGCTGCAACTCAACAGCAACCAGCAGCTGCACAGTAGGTCAACCAAATTATCATCTTCTATGTAAAGAGCAGAAAAATGGCAATCTAATTTAAATGAGTTTAAAAAAGGGAAGAAAGACTTAATTTATTCATAGAGTCTGGCGAGTCCACATAACTGTGCAAGGAGCCATCCTTCAGAAAAATCAACAAAACACTTGATCTCACATTTAAAATTCCTGGTGCTTCTAGAGTAAATGTGTTCATTGCTTTGCAAACAGATACAGCAGCCCAGAAATGTAAGGAGATTCTGAGAGGAAAAAAAAGCGATGACAGGTAGAGCATTAATAAAATACTAGCTGTTTTGTTTATTGGCCTATCTGCATCTTTCTATTACTTCTCCTCCAACAAGGAACTGTATACATTTCTCAACTAGCACAGGAATATGCATCGACCAGATGGTAATAAGGCCGGGTGCTGACAGCACACTGGATGCATGGGACCAGAAACTAAGATGTCACCTATAATAACTGACAATGGATTGAACATAGTTAAGGGTATTAAGCTATTGCAGAGTAGGCAAAACTATTCACTGTCTGTGTTAGGCAAGTGTCATCAGGACTGACAAATCAGAACATAGTCTTGTTCTGACTATGTTCATAGTCTTCTGGAAGATACTACAAAATCTTGTTTGGTTAAAGAGAAACACACGCAGGCTCTGAAATGATAAAGTTGTTTAAATTGCATTGAGTTTATTGCTTAATAATGCCCTGATAATGCCTTCATAATACTTCATAAGCACTACATACACTGCCGTTCAAAAGTTTAGGGTAACTTAGAAATGTCCTAGTTTTCGAAAGATAAGCAATTTTTTTGTCCATTACAATAACATCAAATTGATCAGAAATACAGTGTAAACATTATGTTGAAAATGACTGTTGTAGCTGGAAACAGCTGATTTTCAATTGAGTATGTACATAGGCGTACAGAGGCCCATTATGAGCAACTATCACTCCTGTGTTCCAATGGATTGTGTTTGCTAATCCATGTTTATAATTTCAAAAGGCAAATTGATCATTAGAAAATCCTTTTAGCACCGCTGAAAACTGTTGTGCTGATTTAAGAAGCAATAAAACTGGCCTTCCTTAGACAAGTTCAGTATGTTCAGCATCAGCATTTGTGGAACAAAAACTGCATGTTAGTTCCAAACTTAAAAGTAACAATAAAGCTTGCAAGTCTGTTAGGAAATGCCTTGGCTTTGTCAAAAAACATGTCTCTTTTAGCTGATAGTGTAGCTCACACTAAGGGGCATTTAGCTATGTGATTGACTAGGTTTTTTAATTGCATTTTAAATTAGCTGCTCCATACAATAGAGTACGGGTGAGGAACAGATCAAACCACTGGTTTACTTCGAACATATCTAATTTTATTTATAAAAGAGATGTGACGTGGGCTAAGGCTAGAAAAAGAGCTTCATCATCAAGCTTTGACTGGATGATTTTTAGTCAATGACGTAGAGATTATAATGCTTGTCCAGCTAAATTCTGGAAAACCACAAAAACTCTGTGAAGAACAGTTCAAACACCACTTTGCCAAAATGGAAGGTTTTCGATAATGGACACATTAATGACAAAAATACTATTGCTGATTCCTTGAATCGCCACTTTATGGCGGCACCCAATGTCTTTGAGAAAACTTCCATGAATACCATAAATGAAAGAGAACAAACTGATAATCATGTGTTTATGTTTTCACAAATTCTGTTCAGAGAAAAGGAAGTCGCTGATGAGTTTCTACTGTAGCTATCAATACTTGGAGGGCCATAGGAGTTGTCAAACATGACCATGACTGCTGACTAGGGCTGTTCCATTTATTTCTGGTGCTTTAACACATTTATATACCTAAAATGTGGAAAACCAATATGAAAATGGGGATGCCAGTGACCATGATAATTATTGACCTATCTCTAAAATGTCTTACCTTGCTAATCATTGTTTAGACTTATTTTTGTAACCTTGACCATGCAGTGTTAACAAACCATAAAGTGATAGTTCAATCTAGTTCCATATTTGGGTGAAGTAACACCCTAAATTGTTCTTAAAGGCCCATGGAGTCATTTTTTACACCTGTCCAAGCCTGGAACATTTTCAGCATTGTCCAAATTCATTATTTGAAATGGTGCTTCCAGAGCTACAACAGCTGCATTGCAGGCGGAAAGTAACTCAAAAAACACTTCAAACTGAATTCAGTAATCTGTTGCGCTAGCATAGATTTTTTTTTTTACTACATACTGATGAAACAGCTGGTGGAATTTGGTGATTTCAAACGGGCGGTAGGCAAACTATTTTCTCACACCGCCTCTGTTATTTGGCAATTATGTCACTGGTAGCTAGCGAATGCTAAGTGGATGTTCCAGGTGGTCAAATAAGTTACACTGAAACTTTTTATTGAAAAAAGCGTATTGATAGTATTGTAAACAAAAATGACTGTTAATAATAGGAAGTATCAGTTGAAAATGAGATTTATATGCAAGCAAGTGAGTTTATTTATACAGCACAATTCATACATAGAAGCAATTCAATGTGCTTTACAAAGAAAAAGAAAAACAATACAATAGAATAAAAACAAATACTAGAATAATAACATACATCAAATAGACAATTCAATGTGCTTTACATAAAATAAAAATACAATAACGAAAAAGAATAAAAACATACTAAATTGGTAGATTCTGTAGTAGATTCCATGAGGCTATGTAACTATAAAAGCTGTAAGGCTAATAGTATGATTAAGTTTAAGTGCTCAGTCATAAGCCCATGAAAAGAGAAGTGTTTTTAACCTGGATTTAAAAAATGTATACCTTTGGGGCACGTCTAAGGTCTTCTGGTAGTTAAGTCCAGTTGTACGCAGCAAAACTGTTAAATGTAGCTTTGCCATGTTTAGTTTGGACTCTGGGCTGTAATAGCTGACCTGAGTTCATGTATCTAAGAGCACTACTTTGTTTATAATCTTTAAACATATCAGAAATGTATTCAGGGCCTAAACCATTCAGTCATTTATAGACTAAAAGAACTACTTTAAAATCTTTTCTGTAACTGACTGGAAGCCAGTGCAAAGATTTAAGAACTGGTGTGATGTGCTCTGTTCTCTTGGTCCTGGTTAACATTCTAGCAGCAGCATTCTGAATGAGCTGCAGCTGTTTTACAGTTTTTTGGGGAGTCCATTTAAGAGCCCAATACAGTACTCTACTGGAGATACAAGAAACCAGGCAAGCCTAGTTCAGCAATAAAAAGCATTGATCGTTGTTGTCCTGCCGAGATTCAAACCCAGATCACCCATGTGAAAGGCTGTGTCTTCAACCACTACACCACCAAGCTATACGTCTGTCAAGTGTCGGTATAGCCTCTTGACATTATATAATTCTGTCACGCATTAACATCACGTCAAGTTTGAATATTTCTTTAGGCACCATTAACCATTGTGTTAAACTGAGTAACATTTCTTATTAAGTTTTCCTCCACCACAAATAGCATCAATGAACTGTATGGCTTTTGCCACTGGCCATTTTAATAGCTTATTAGCCATTTGTGAATGACATTGAAAATCCACCAGACATAGTCGCAACATAACAGTAAACAGTTTCATTTTAGGCTTATAACGTAGCTACTGAAGGTTTTAGCCAGCGAAGTTTTTGTCTATCCTGAACAAATCCTCTTTTGCCACTGGCTGTTTTAACAGCTAATTAGCCATTCGTGAATGACATTGATACAGTATCTATCAATATAGGTGACGATAGTGATGGCCATTCAAGGCTACATTACCGTTGTTCTTGCAGCGGGATATTATGGTAGCAGTGCTAACTCAGATTTTCTTTTTCAAAATAAAAGCCATCATTGAAATATATAAGGTAATATAGTTAACAATCTAGTCTGTACATTTTATGTTTAATGTCCGTTACAATGTTATTCTTGTCTGTTCTTTTTCACAGACTAGTTTGTTAACTATATTGCCTTATACATTTCAATTATGGCTTTTATTGTGATAAAGAAAATCTGAGTGCTGCCAGTATAATATCCTGCTGCTAAAATAACGCTAATGAAGCCTCTAATGGCCATCACTAGGTGACGTCAAGTGAAAAGTCAAGTGGTTCATTTGCAAATTGTAATAGCTACACAGATGTGTTGTTGGAGGTACAGTTGGGTGATGGGTGAGAGCAAGATGGGTGAGAGCAAGCATTCTTGTGGTACTGGACTGTCAGAAATATGCAACAATTATTACAATAATTTGCACCCTTAGCATTAAATTAGGAATGGGAATAATTTTTATAACAATAATAATGCACCCTTAGCATTTTTTATGAGTAAAATCTGACTGTAGTAGTATATTCCCATTAATAATTTACATTTTTAAATTCACCTAAGTGATTAGGGACACTAATAGCCAAGACTTCCAGTTTCTCTGAAGTATAAATATGAGGTGACACACAAGCCAAATTAGCAAAGTCATCCATCACTATGGAAAAGACCTGAGAATACAGAAATGACGTGCACACCTCAAAATCAACACAATGGTTAATTGTGGTTAATAGAAATACCAGTGGGCTGAAGAGGAGGACCTCGGAATCTGAAGGATCTGGAGAGACTCTGTATGGAGGAATGGTCTCAGAGACTTTGGGTTCTCCAACCTCATTATGCATTATAGGAGAAGACTCAGAGCTGTTATCTTAGCAAAGGGAAGTTGCACAAGGTATTACATGAAGGGGTGCCAATAATTATGGCACACCTACGGTATATTTGAGAAACATATTTGTTTTATAATTTATGATTTAATTACAGGTTAGATTTTTGTTAATATTTTGAGTGAAATATCAAAATAGGATAAGAATTTGTTCTGCTTGTATTTACCAAGGGTGCCAATATTAACTGAGGGCACTGTTGGTGGATTGTTTGCTGTATCTGATAATAGATTAATTAGTAATCATACCACACAATATTTAAATCAAGAACATTGGGCAATAGTGAATTGGAAAGGCCTCGGTTTCTAATTTATTAATATTAAGTAAAATGACAAAAATTCTACCCATAGAACTTTAAAGCGAGTTAAGCAGATAAACCTATCTTTGTTTATAGACTTTTATTTATAACAATGCCTAGGTGTCCCTTATTGGATTAATGTATATGTTTTGATGTAGGCCAGCTGACTACCTATAATTTATGACTCTGTGAAAGGGTGAGAGTGACCACGGACTGCAAAAATCAGATGTTACATGACCTCTATCCAAATTGCCCAACACAGACCAATTGGATGTACTTGCTGAACATCCCATTCCAAATCCATGGGCATGAATATGGAGTTGCCCCCCCCCCATTCGCAGCTATAACAGTCGCCACTCATCTGGGTTGGCTTTCCGCAATATTTTTGGAGTGTCTCTGTAGGGATGTGTGCCCATTCAGCCAAAAGAGCATTTGTGAGGTCAAGCACTGATGTTGGATGACAGCAGAAATATTTTTGTGTCTGGCCATTTTGAGCCTGTAATAAAACCCACAATTGCTGATGCTCCAGATAGTCAACTAGTCAAAAGTAGGCCAGTTTCTTTCCTTTTTTAAACAGCATAACAGTTTTTAGCAGTGCTAACAACAATGCAAAAGGTAGCCTTTTAAAATGGTAAACTTGGATTAGGAAACACAACATGTTGAACATAACATTGACTAACATCATGTGGACATTGTAGAAAAGGAATTTTGGTGTACATCCCAAATGTTACTGTATACTCACCACATTTGACCAGGGTCCAAAGCCGGGTCAAAGAACATTATTTATCTTTAAAATGACACTGCACCTGGGTTAGTGATTAAGCACAAAAAGTCAGTCAAACTATTTTATTTTTCATTGCACTGTGTTGCTTAGAAAATAAAACATTGATTTAAAATTCAAACAATGTCAGTTACCCGAATGTTATAATGAGACAATTTAACAATTTAATATCCTGCTGCTAAAATAACGCTAATGAAGCCCCTAATGGCCATCACTAGGTGACGATAACTGACTTTTACGTCAAGTGAAAAGACGAGAGAATCGTGGAATCCACCAGAAATAGTCGTAATACTGTATAACCGTAAACAGTTTTAGTTGAGGCTTACTATAACGTAGCTACTGAATGTTGTAGCCAGCTAAGTTTTTGTCTATCCTGACCAAAAAGCATGGGGTTGAGATCTGGTAACTGGCTAGGCCACTCCAGGACCTTGAAATGCTTCTTACGAAGCCACTCCTTCGTTGCCCGGGCGGTGAGTTTGGGATCATTGTCATGCTGAAAGACCCAGCCACGTTTCATCTTCAATGCCCTTGCTGATGGAAGGAGGTTTTCACTCAAAATCTCACGATACATGGCCCCATTCATTCTTTCCTTTACACGGATCAGTCGTCCTGGTCCCTTTGCAGAAAAACAGCCCCAAAGCATGATGTTTCCACATCCATGCTTCACAGTAGGTATGGTGTTCTTTGGATGCAACTCAGCATTCTTTCTCCTCCAAACATGACGAGTTGAGTTTTTACCAAAAAGTTCTATTTTGGTTTCATCTGACCATATGACATTCTCCCAATCCTCTTCTGGATCATCCAAATGCTCTCTAGCAAACCTCAGACAGGCCTGGACATGTACTGGCTTAAGCAGGGGGACACGTCTGACACTGCAGGATTTGAGTCCCTGGCGGCGTAGTGTGTTACTGATGGTAACCTTTGTTACTTTGATCCCAGCTCTCTGCAGGTCATTCCCTAGGTCCCCCCGTGTGGTTCTGGGATTTTTGCTCACCGTTCTTGTGATCATTTTGACCCCACGGGGTGAGATCTTGCGTGGAGCCCCGGATTGAGGGAGATTATCAGTGGTCTTGTATGTCTTCCATTTTCTTATAATTGT
>JACXGI010001642.1:42633-88157 GCA_016801175.1 Esox masquinongy
CTTTTATACTGATAACAAGTTCAAACAGGTGCCATTAATACAGGTAACGAGTGGAGGACAGAGGAGCCTCTTAAAGAAGAAGTTACAGGTCTGTGAGAGCCAGAAATCTTGCTTGTTTGTAGGTGACCAAATACTTATTTTACCGAGGAATTTACCAATAAATTCATTAAAAATCCTACAATGTGATTCTCTGGATTTTATTTTTTCTCATTTTGTCTCTCATAGTTGAAGTGTACCTATGATGAAAATTACAGACCTCTCTCATCTTTTTAATCGGGAGAACTTGCACAATTGGTGGCTGACTAAATACTTTTTTGCCCCACTGTATTTGTTCGTGGGTCTTTCTGCCTTAAGTTTTGTCTTCAGCAAGTGAAATGCATGCTCGATCGGGTTGAGATCAGGTGATTGACTCGGTCATTGCAAAATATTCCACTTCTTCGCCCTTAAAAACTCTTGGGTTGCTTTCACAGTATGATTTGGGTCATTGTGCATCTGTAAAGTGAAGCGTAATCCAATCAACTTTGCTGAATTTGGCTGAATCTGACCAGACAATTTATCCCTACAGACTTCAGAATTCATCCGGCTGCTTCTGTCTTCTGTCACATCACCAGTGAACACTAGTGACCCAGTGCCATTGGAACCCATGCATGCCCATGCCATCACACTGCCTCCACCATGTTTTACAGATGATATGGTATGCTTCGGATCATGAGCCATTCCAAGTCTTCTCCATACTTTTTTCTTCCCATCATTCTGGCATAGGTTGATCTTAGTTTCTTCTGCCCAAAGAATGTTGTTCCAGAACTAGGCTGGCTTCTTTAGATGTTTTTTGCAAAGTCTAATCTGACCTTTCTATTCTTGAGCCTTATGAATGGTTTGCACCTTGTGGTTAACCCTCTGTATTTGCTCTCGTAAAGTCTTCTCTTTATGGTAGACTTGGATAATGATATGCCTACCTCCTGGAGAGTGTTCTTCACTTGGCTGGATGTTATGAAGGGTTTTTTCTTTACCATGGAAAGGATCCTATGATCATCCACCACTATTGTCTTCCGTGGACGTCCAGGCCTTTTTGTTTTGCAGTGCTCACCAGTGCATTCTTTTTTTCTCAGAATGTATCAAACTGTTGGTTTGGCCTCTCCTAATGTTCTTGCTATCTCTATGATGGATTTGTTATTTTTTTGCAGCCTTAGGATTGGCACGTTTCACTTGCACTGAGAGCTCCTTTGACTGCATGTTGTGGGTTCATAGCAACAGCTTCCAAATGCCAATGCCACACCTGGAATAAACTCCAGACCTTTTACCTGCTTAATTGATGAAGAAATAATGAAGGAATAGCCCACATCTGTCCATGAAACAGCTTTTGAGTCAATTGTCCAATTACATTTGGTCCCTTGAAAAAGATGGGAATACATATTAAAGAACTGTAATTCCTAAAGGCTTCCTCCAATTTGGATGTGATACCCTCTTATTAAAGCTGAGAGGCTGCACTTTAAGCCCATATTCATTAATTAACTGTAACATTGATATGTTTTGGTAAACAACCAAAATAACAAAACTTGTGTTATTGTCCAATTATTTTCGGACCTAACTGTAGATTCATTTTTTTTAAAACAGTTATAGATGAGATGTACTCTAGACCATCTTGGAATGCTAAATGTGTAGTTTCTTCTGGATATAGAGTTTTGGGGGAAAATGTAACCTTCAATTATTTCTGAACCAAACTATATAGGCCAACAGCTTTGATGCATTTTTAATTCAAGTCAAATTAACAAGAACATAGTATAACAACAAAAATTCACAACAATAATATTGACTTATTTAATTATAATCATTGAGAGTGATTTCATATTTTTGATTTTTTTTTTATTCTTTTTTTTTTATTCTTAGATCTTCTAATAAACATAGATTTGATGATCAATGGCCAAATGTTTTTGTGTGGCTCAATTAATGTTATGGAATAACATGCTCTGTATTTTAGAAGCATTGTGGAGCCAATGTGTTTGGGTGCTTAGGAAAATAGCCAAGCAGAAAATATAGGCTGGATGCACTTAAATTCAATAAAATGTCTACTAGTCCTAGAGCCTCATGTATCAATCGTGCGTACGCACAAATATGTGCGTAAACCATGCGTACAACAGTTTTGACGCAAAAGTTGGCATTTATCAATGTTGAACTTGACGGGAAAGTGTGTGTATCTCTACGCAAATTTCAACCCATGCGTATGCACAGCCTAGCGGTTGAACTGAAGAAATGCCATTCTATTTCGGGAAAGCTGGTGGAGGAATGTCAACTGAAACACATGGGAAAAATCTTGTCAATAGAAATATGAATAGCCCACAGGAATGTGCAAACTGTTTCCTGCAACATCGTAGGCTTATAGGCTACGGATGTAGCAAGCGTCAAAATCCTACAGCCTGTATCTGATCCAAAAACTATTAGAACCAATAGGTTGTATAACGTAGCCTTTTCAGTGGGCATATCCATACAGTTTGAAAACAAGACAAACAATAGCCCCATGTGCATGTGCTTAAAGCAACACGTTCAACATTGCATATTTTACCATACCCTACAAAATCCCGATTTATTTAAAGATGCTCACTTTTACGACCTAGAGGTTCTTAATGTTTTTGAATGAGCTACAGCGTTATCACACGTTGGCTTACAATTTGTAATTTGACAAAATTGACACTACATTTCAGAAATTACTTTGTTTAAAATTCTCACTGAATGAAAATGAATAGAACATAAAATAGGTTCGTTTATTCACCACAAATCGAATAAAACAGCCAATAGGCCTACTCAAAATAAAAGTTATAGGCTATTGCTATGCAGCACCAAAAGAAAAATGCATTCCTCTAAAATGGAACAATCATTTTAACACAAGGTCTTTCCAAAAGTCATTGATCTTTTATAAAACATCTGAAATGTTATATACTTTTTTGGCCACATTCTGTAGGCGACTATTTCTATTGACAGATCTTGCGTTTACTGCCTCGGCTGTACCGCCACGACCCGGTACAATCCTCACCAATTGACCAATTCCCTTTGATTTTATGTCTGTATTGATATGTTTCTTGAATGTGAAGTTGAAATGTCATGATTAGCCAAGTGGCAAATTATCATTTACTGCAACCATCCCACGGCGACATGTCGGTGTCCCTATCAAGGACTTTTCCACTCAGATCTCCCCAATGATGCCAGCGATTTGCTAGGCAATGGGGAAAATATCTGTCACAGTTTGCCCACCTACTGTAGTTTGGACACTGGTTAGGAGTGCAGCAAATCGCTTTTTCGCGTTCACCTTGACTGATCCCTGACCACTTTATTTTATTAACAACAGCAGCCACGTCTTGCAATGCGGGAATATTTATGACTTCTTGTCGGGCTACTTGATACGTTTCGAAAAACGACACGTTTTTATATTCTATATCAGAAAATATTATTTGAAGTTCACATTATGGGAAATGTATTTTCTTTTAAGTTTTTTTCTGACCGGTCTCCACCTTGCCTCGTGTATCGACTGAAATTACATAATCAATAGGGCTAATTTGGATACCTTATATGGGTAATTGTAGGCGATCATTGGGCAGATACCTTAAGTTTTTTCACGTACGCAGAAGTATAGTATGCATATGTGTTGCGTACGCCAGCTTGATACATCCCAATAATTTTGTGCGCACGCAAATCGTAGGATTTCCCCATACGCAAGAATTTAGTTAGAAATGTACGCAAGATTGATACATGAGGCCCCTGGACAGGCAGAAGAGGACAATAAAAACACATTAGGGTAAAGTCCTACATCTGTAAAAATAAAATAAATGATCAAGTAAATTATGTAACGTGCTTGTTTTGTGGTTGCTATTGTATTAGGGAGGACATTGTAGTGTGCATTAGCTGCTCAAATGGACATAGACAACAGGGCAGATTTAACACTATATAATATCTGGCCACTTGAAGAAGAAAATTATTATAAAGTATATCACAGAGGAGAGTCCGGTATAGCACATAGAGGGGTAGCGGGGGTTGGGGTTCCAGCTTGACATATTTTTCAGCCAGGAAAAACCCTGGTACTACTTTAGAAATCAGACTGCAGGAGTCCAAATGTTTGTGCAAGAGATATGGCTGTAGTGTACACTACAGAGTCACCTGCATTAAAAATTTCAATTAGTTTCTCACCAAATCACATATCGCTTATATACGGAATGAACAATTCAGGCAACCGTGGAAAAACAGTATTGCAATATTGTATATTAAAATACTGTATGCATTACATTTTTCATGTAACCACATATCCCGTATTCTAAGTATGCAGTGTTAATGACAAGGACAGTGTGTTTTTGGACCACTGGTACTGTAGAAAGAGATCCAGCCCCTTCACCACCATGACTGCATGCAGCAACTCTGTGTGGAGTATTATTTTATGGACAGCAGTAAATGCATCACCAAGCTATTTTACATTTTATGACCTCCATTACACTACAAGGCAACTTCACATATCCTTCTGCCCTTTGCTGGTGACACATTCTATCAGTCACAGCAGGCTGTGAGAAACCCTGGGTCTCAACAAGGAAATTAAGCTTCACCTCCCTAGAAAACTGTATTCTCCACAATTCACAGGGTTGGAATATGGTTCCCCCTCTCTCTCGCTCCCTGTGTCTCTCACTCAGAAATACTGTAGTTTTAATGATAAACGTCCTATGGAATGTCTACACCCCCTTTGAACTTTTTACACATTTTGATGTGGCAGTGCCTGCTTACTGAATTCCCATACTCATACTCCACTCTTCTAAGAGGATTTTTTTTTATTACTACAGTTGGGAAATTAAAATAAATATTTATTAAATATTTAACCTAACCCTAACCCCCTTGAATTAATACTTGATGGAAGCATCTTTGGAAGGTGCAGAAAGTAGCTTCCTTATTTGTCAAAGAAAAGCACAAACTGGATGGCTGTCACTTTAGAGCTGTCCCCTGACATGGCCTAGGATCATTTGTGGTCAAAAAGGGCAGATCATTCCTGGGTAAAGGAAGAAACCAGATGGGAAATTGATTTTAACACTCAGGCCGATCTAACCTCAATGAATAAAAAGGGTCAAGTTAAATTCTGTTTAACAGAATGGGTAATTGGTGTGAGAGGAAAGGATAGAGAAAGGGTGGCTGGGCCCAAACAACAGTGGAGAACTCAAAAGGGGAATGAATCAGCAGAACACATTTTGTAGATAAAACATGAGAACCTGGGTTTGCAAAATTGCTGACTACTACAGTACATAATCAAACAAAATGTGTGGTATATAAACCAATTTTACTTGTCCATCCTCTTCTTATTTGGCATGTATGGGTCTGTCTTCGTTGTGAAAAAAAATGTGCATTGTAGTCTTGTATTCTACTAGTCATTCTACGTCCTCTGACCAAGACACTGGGGCAGTTGTACCCATATTTTCTACCCATGCCTAAACCAGCGGCTTTATTTCTCTGTTGTGGGGAGAGTTGGTGTTTGTGTGTGTATTAGCACGGGCTATAAACAAACAAGACTGTCTGTGAAACAAGTTTTTAATTTCATGGTATGAATAGATATAGAATTGTTGCCAGAACGAAAACTTAAAATTTTCTTATAATTATAATTTATATTAGTATCCCTACTACAACTATGTCTTTAGAGGCAAGCTGATTAATAATGATTATTTATTTAGGGGTGTGTAGACATTCTAATGAGTAGGCAAAATTCTCTTAATTTTAACCCTTCTGTTCCTCACTCAAAACCTTCCTTTTTGACTGTTTTGGAAAGGAAAGAAAAAGGTGCAGTGGCCTCTTAATTTTTTCCGGAGCTGTAATGTAGCCTAATGATAATGAATAACTGGCATAATAATCAAGGCCTATTTTGTGTTGGAAAAAAACGAAAGAAATATTTTTAGATTAAAAGAATGTATTCACTGCAAAGCTAAAACTAGTACCGTAATTCCCCATTTATAAACTACACTATTAATTTTATAGCTTTGTGTCTATACAAACCCGAGTATTAACCGCATTTGCCGCATTTGAGAATTGACCTTTCACAAAACCCCTCCCCCAAACGGTCCATGTCCAATCCTACCTTAGCAACCGGTCACTACTTGAAGAAGGTCCGTCAAGCTTTCATTGTTAAGGCTCAACATGGTGAAACGGTGTGCCTTCGCTACGGCACCTGCGGCAAATCCGATAGCAGGTACCCAAAAAGTTTAGAGGGGGGAGTCATTTACAGTGACTTCTCTAGGGTTGTGAAATGCTCCAATCTACATTTATACATAATTATTCATAAGACAACAATGTTATCTAACACTGACATTATAGTTATTTGTGCTAACATGACCACTAATACGACTCACTTGCTACTACTTCTACGTTAGCTAGATAGCTAATATTACCTCTAATACCTCTAATATTAGCTTGTTATGTTGGGGTACTTGTAGGCTTAACTTTACCAGATGACTTTCTGCTGAAGTTGATAGGATGATGTAGACTGATAAAAGAGTTCAGTAATAGCTATATAAACAGAACTTATGCGTCACTGCAAGAGCATGACTGGCCCTCAAGGCTGTGCTGGTCGCATTTGAGTTCATGGGGTTTCCTATCCTTTGATTAAGGTCTGTATGCTTGTTTCAGTTATTGTGTCCCCTCCCTGTTTATATTGTAAACATATCCTTCCACTGCATACTGCAAGCAATCATCTGTGAAAATGTTTGCCGGTGGAAACGGTTTTAAAAATGTAAACTCGTCTGTTAGCTGCATCTATTTATTAACTGCTGTGGTTGAAAATGTTTTCAGAATCCGTGTTTAAGCTGCGGTGTATAAACAGGAAATTACGGTAGCCTACATTGAAAAATAGAAATTGAAAGACAAATGTCATTAAATATCAAAATAAACTGCAGCAGCCCCCCACTGCTAAAAAAATGTGAAACACTGAAGTTCCAAATGAAAATTAAATCTATAAATCATACTAAACTAATTACAAATAAAAAACATAATTGATTGCATGCGTATTCACCCCTTAAGTCATTATTTTGTTGAGGCTTATCGCCATGTTACCAGCTTTGAACATCTGGCCATTATTCTTTGCAAAATTGCTCAAGCTCCATCAAATTGGAGGGGATTGAGATCCGGGCATTGACTGGGCCACTCAGGACATTTACCCTTTTGTTTTCATCCCACTCCAGTGTGACTTTGGCTTTATCTTTGGGGTCATTGTCCTGCTGGAAGAAGAATCTTCTCCAGGTCTCTTGCAGACTTCAGACTGTTGTTCTGTGGCAAAAAGTCCATCTAGATTTTATGTCAAAACAGTAAAATGTGGAGTAGTTTAAGGGGGTGAATAATTTTGCCACTGTATAATTTTTGAAATTAATGTTACTAATTTTTGGCCGTTTGTTAACACAATTTAAAAAAAATGAAAACCTCTGCATCTACAGCCGTCATGGAATGTTGAATGTCTGAAGTATTGAATTCCGGACTGTATCTCCTTATCTCTCACAAATTGAGTTTAATGTTTCAACATAAATTTAGTTTTGTGTTTTTTAGCCATTCTGAAATGTATATATAGTCATTCTAAGACTTTTTGTGCAATTTGGGTCAATGTCTGGCATGACCCATGTGCCCTTCATCCCACGGAAAGATTACCTGACCATTGTTCTTGAAAATTATCCAGGGGCGGCGCCAGCACTTTTTGACTGGGGTTGCTATGGGATTGCTTAACAAAACAATGCAGGTGCTAATAATTTTTCGTCCCGGGTGCGTGTGTCTAGTTACTCGCTTATTCTGAGCGGTTGCTTCGCAATAATGTACTGCTATTTATCTGCGAAAAATGGCAAAGAGAAAAATTGCCAATTAAAAGGAAAAAAATGTATGGTTACAATTTTCTGGGGTTGCTATGGGTTTGCTTTGCCAATTCTTGGGGGGTGCAGTGTTTGGTTTTTGCCAGACATAACCAGACCAGTGATGACAAAATTCACCTAAAAGATGACAAAATTCAACTAAAATAAACTTGTCAAACTCTTGTTCTATGGACACAGGGACAGAGACAAAAGTGAAGCTTTTTGGATGACTTTGATTAAGTCTAGCTAAAACCAGTTGAGTCTATTGTTCACAGATATGGGAAAACAGTTGCATACCGACACTTACAACCTGATTCTGGAAATACATCCTTGTTATAGGAGAATTGTTTGGAATGAAGGGACATGTTTCAAGAGGGATTTGTTGGCAGTCACGATTGTTACTGCCTATTGTGTGTTGTTAAAACGCCGGTTTCCTCTTTTCAAAAAGTGAGTAGATAAAGCGGTTTATAAGAGTTCAGAGATAAATGGCTGTCAATTTCCCAACTGGCCTGAGTGGCTATAGTCTTCAGGAGTGTATGGATAACAAGGAGTATGAATCTGGGGTATTTGTTGGAGTTATGTTACTTTTGAGTTAATTAAATTAACTTCAATAAATATTCTTTATCTCCTTCTGGAAAAGTAGTAAGTTGAGTTTATTACCTGAGCACCTAAGCCTCCACAACATATATTGTGGCCTTTGTGTGCTGAGTACTCAGATAAAACGAGTATCATTACAAATATGAGGATTTTGCCAGGTACAATTTAATTTAATATGATTATCAAATGTCATTATCCGTGATTGGATAACTCCGCACACACGCACTTTGCGGAATGGTGATCTCTAAATTGGTTGACACATGCAGCTACTGTGAAGTTCAGCCTGCTGCTATGATTGGATTTTAATAAGCCACACCCAATCTCGTTTTCCCAGATAGCACTCTGTCAGTGACACACGTTTAATGGCTTGTGTATTCACCGTTACCCCTGTTCTTCGCTTAACTTTAATTTCCCACTCCCTTAATGTCTGAGAAAAACTGAATAACTAGTTCTGTAGCTATCCGTATGTCGATTGTTTATAATTGTATTTTCAAATGATCTGTCCATTGACAAATATGTGACCATTATTTTCTCATTAGTAAACATGGGGTTGAATCTGCTCGCAGCTCTCCTTCCCCAGTTGGCAGCTACCAATTCCTCACCCTTCGCAGGGTTCAACTTCTCTCCAGTCCAAACATAATGTGAATTAGAATCTGTGACTAATCACCTTTATCTTATTTCACCATATGGTGTCTGTGTCTACATGATGTTGTTTAGTGGGCGGAATTCATTTTCCATTGCTGAAGAAGCATATATGGATTGATGATGTAAACTACTCCAACTAATCACAGAAATGTTTTCCATGCAACATTTTATTGGATGAAATAACAAATGTAAATGTTGCATGTAGCATAGGTTGGGTGTTAAATGTTGAATTTCAAAAAGCCTAAGGTGGAACGAGCAAGCTATGTAGCTGACAGCCATGCATTATTTATGATAATATTTGAATACAAGACAGGGCTATTCAAATATGTAATTTGCTCTTAGGATCGTTTTAAACTATGAACAATGTTTAAGTCTGTTAATGAAGATCTGAATCGCACTGGTGAACGCTGTAATTGATGGTGCAATAGCGTACAGTTGAGGTTTCGGCTTTACCAGCATTCAAAACGCATTTCCAGTTTTCTGAGCCCAAATATATCAAATAATGAGTGACGGATACGGATACGATTATGGATATGAGTATGATGAGATCAGCACTTGTGCGCTTTGCATTGCACCAAAGAGATGTATTAATAACCACATACCTCCTCAACTAACACCATTACTGTGAAAACATGAGCAGTGCGTCTAAATGTGTCAGAGAAAAAAAAACATCTTAGTTCTATACATCTTAATAAAGTCACTCCATCTATAAACACTAAAAGACCAATCTCCAAGAGTCATGACTTCATCGTGTGTATTGATGGTGTTTGAGCTGTCATTTTGCAGAACACTGTACCTAGCGCTACTGATACCACTGGGAAATCATGGCTCCTGTTTGTAACAATGAGATGAATGATAGTCTCATAGAAAGAGAGGATGATTATTCTAGTTCTTTTGACACTCTGAATGATTCCCTTGTGTTCCAATCAGAACGTAATGACTGAAGAGAAGGTCTGGGCAAGGTTCAGAATACAGGATTAACAGAGTAAGAAAACATTGTCTTCGTCTGCTGTAAAACCCAAAGGAATGTGTGTGCGTGTGTGTGCGTGTGCGTGTGTGTGCTAATGGGTGTATACGTTTTTACTAACAGCATTAATCATGCTTGTGTATTTGCGTGTGCACACCCCTTACGTTTATTAAACATAAACATAGGGTACCATAGGAGAATGTACCTATAGGAATGCACTGATGTGTTTTTTTTTTACTTTTTAGAAAAACAAAACAGAGAAAGAATATAGAAGAGAATACAAGAACTGACAAAGTAGCACCAAAACAAAGGACAGAAATAAAATATTGCTACCTCCATTTTTCATCTAAACCATTTCCCATTCAAAATCAATGGCATTATGAAACCAACCTGGTGTCATATAACTTTGGCCACTGGTTGGTTTTGAGGCGCTAGTTCAATTTCCAATTGGGAAACCACTACAAACAGTGTAAACAGAGAAGACATGCACACTGCTTTGACCAGAGGGGTATTCCAGAAAAATGGCTCAACAAATTCAGAGTTCCCTGAACATATCTGGCTTCTGTTCACCAGATGAGGGAGTCCCAGAGGTTTTGGTTTCAGAATCAATGGTTCTTGTTTATATCATTAGTTTAAATGAAGCGCAGATTGGATGATCCAACAACTTGCGCGTGTACACAACATTTAGAAACAGGTTCTTTTGAACATTGATATTAGAACACAGCTTTATATTTGCTTACGACAGTGCCAGAAAACTTTATGGAAATCATGGGGTCACAATACATATTCAAAAGTTTGGGGTCACTTAGAAACTTCAGAAAAGTAAATTTTTTGTCCAATAAAATAACATCAAAGTGATCAGAAATACAGTGTAGACATTGTTAATTTTGTAAATGACTACTGTAGCTGGAAACGGCTGATTTTCAATGGAATATGTACATATGCATATTGAGGCCCATTATCAGCAAGCGTCACTCTTGTGTTCCAATGGCACGTTGTGTTTGCTAATCCAAGTTTATCATTTGAAAAAGGCTAACTGATCATTAGAAAACCCTTTTGCAATTATTTTAGAACAGCTGAAAACTGTTGTGCTGATAAAGAAGCCATAAAACTGTCCCTTTTAGGCTAGTTCTGTATCTTCAGCAATAGCATTTGTGGGTTTGATTACAAGCTCAAAATGGTCAGAAACAAATAACTTTCTCCTGCAACCCATCAGCTCATCAGAGAAATGAAGGCTATTCCATGCGAGAAATTGCCAAGAAACTGAAGATCTCATACAACCATGTATACTACTCCCTTCACAGAACAGCGCAAACTGGCTCTAACCAGAATAGAAAGAGGAGTGGAAGGTCCCGGTGCACAACTGAGCAAGAGGACAAATACATTTGAGTGCCTCAACAGGCAGCTTCATTAAATAGTACCGGCATAACACCAGTCTCAATGGCAGTGAATAGGTGACTCCGGGAGGCTGGCCTTCTAGGCAGAGATCTTCCTCTGTCCAGTGTCTGTGTTCTTTGGCCCATCTTTTCTTTTCATTGGCCGGTCTGAGATATGGCCTTTCCCTTGCAAATATAGGGATAAATCTTGGACCGATTTGGTCCTTGGCTTCACTTAGGAATGACACTTATCGTGCGAACAATTCTCTGTCAATAATTATGTAAACTATTTTCTTGATCTTGCGCCTGGCAATATCAAAGTAACTCTCAAGAAAGATCCAGACCAGCTGATTTAACTCTCACATGGTTTTGCGCCAAGAAGCTTTGCCACATAATACTCTTCCTTTGCCACATAGCCTCTGTGAAGGTGACAGGGTGGGCTAAGCGATGTAAAATTCCAACAGGTGCACAGGGAATCATTTGGGAAGCAGCAAGTCAGGCCATTCCCAGAAAAGGACGGACATGTCTGCATTTCTGATTTTCCTCTTTTCTGAGACCCAGCCCAATGCAGCGCAGGCCTACCCCTCACAGCATCAACCACCTGCTGTGATTCGTCAACTCCCTGCTGCTCCAGCTCCTGCTACACTGGCCATGACAGGAGATATAGGTAATGAACACAAAGACGTATTCACACGCTTCTTCTAACACTTTCATTCAATCAACAACTTCCTTGTTATATTATTTTCAGTTAATAGTAAATAGTAAATTCTTTAACTGCCTCCCTCTCCTCGTCTCAACCCCTCAATTCAACCTCAGCCTGCTTACACACATGCACACACAATTTACACACTATTTGAGCGAATTTGTCACTTAAGACAATTGTGCCTCATTTATATCTACCACACTCAGCACTTCAGTAGCAGACATCTACTGTGGTATTTCATTTACTGGCTGTTTTCAGTTCCTGCAGACCTCACTGTGAAGAGAGGATCTTTTGAAAAGCCCCCAGCGAATACCTGTAATTTATAATACAAACTAACTCATTTACATTGACAGATCTGCAGACAAACAAGTTGTTCATCTGTATACTTAACATCACTTCTGGTATCTCTCTTTTAGATCTGCCATGCAGTCTGACAATACTCCTAACAGCCTCAACCGGAAATTCACACACACAGCCTTTGCCTTGGACCACAAGCCTTGGTCAGACTAAATTAAAACACACTATTCCAATACTCTCTTTTAAAATGAAGAAGAGACTGGAAAACTGTAAATGTAAAATGTGTGCTTGTAAGCCTTACTCCTAAATGAGTATATGAAATGATTTATTTGCTAAAAACAAGAAAAAGCTAACATTAACTAGCATGTGACAGCTGAGCTGACAGTTGAGCAACAATGGTCGCAATGGTAACTACATCAAGTATATGCAAAGTGGTAGAATATCCGGCCAACAGAATCAAGAAAACAAAAAATAATTAAAAAAAAATACTGTTTTAGGAAACTAAAACTCTTTTTGGGCAACAGGACATATAATGGCAAAGGAGTGAAGAATTGCCATATAATCCATACCACAGCCATTTATATATGGAGGAATACCATACATAGAAACTACAAATATGGTGCCATAGAGGGCATTGTTGTTCATGTCGCTTAATAGTTTGCAAAGCTGGAAACATGATTTGACCAACTCTGTGACCACAATAAGACATTACAAGAGAGATAATTTGCTCACTGAAATATCAAGTCAAAAGAGACAAGTGCTACATCAAGAACACAGGATTCAGGTCCAGAACAGACAGACAATATAAAAGTACCACAATCCCCAACCAGCCTACATCTCTCCGCCACATCACACCCCCCAGGTATGCCAGGCTGAGGGAGTTCTGTGCCCTGTTAGAGCTGGAATTCTCAACATCTATGCTCCTTCCTCCGTCACAGCTCTTTTGCCTGACCTACACATAACTGCGATGCTCATTAAAATTTACACCTTGTACATCATACCAACTTTGGTGTCTGGGACCTATATGATGGACTGTATCTCACTAGAAATTCCCCCAGATGACTCGAGGAAACACCATTCCTCATCCCTTCCCTGTCTCTTATCCCTCTGGTCCACCTCCCAGCCCCCACCCCACTGCTCCTTCCAGTCAGAAGAGGCCGTCCTCCAGTGGACCCCCTAGCTACCTGCAGATAATTTATGCTGCTGCTTTGACCAGGCCTCTTCCATCTCCCACAACCTTACCCACTTAAGAACTAGGGGAGATCTAACAGATGCTACATGAGATGCTATATCAGAAGCAGTAGCTACAGTCTTCTACTTAACGAGTAAGCAAGGTTTAGAGTATGAAATAATGATTGTTCCTTGTGGCATAGCATTATATATAGGTTATTCTTTCTTTCTTTACACTTTTTATGTAGACCAAGGGGTCAAAAGCTGCTTTTATCTTTTTTTTAATCTTTTACCTGCTTTGTTCATGATTGTAGTGAACACAACAACTAATTATTTGAATGAGTTATGTCAACATCTGTTCATGGAATCTACAGGGTCTTTACTCCTCAGCCTTTACCACCTTCTGAGTCGCCATACCACTCAGATGACATTCTCTAATCTTTAGTTAGATATTTTCAATGAGGAGACTCTTTAGGAAGACATACCTATTTGTCAGCAATTGGTATTAGCACAGTTGATTATATGATCACAGCGAATGAGCATACACAAAAGCAACTGTGCCTAATCGAGGAGTTCATGAATTCTAATTATTTCTGGGATCACTGGAACTCCAAAAGAAATGATGAACCAATGGAGATATATGGACTAATCATATTTATCATCTCATTATCATCTCATATCATTATTTGCAACAATACCTGAAACCATAACATCCAAAACCAAACACATTAATGACAAAATGAAAGACAAATGAAACTGATGGAACTAATGGATAGCTAAAATCCTATTCTAATTGTGTATTTAGAAAGTATTCAATCTGACATTGAATGTAAGCTATTTCCCTGAGATTAGGAATAAAGGACTCTTATTAGATATAACCTGATGCAGAGTTGGCTACCTTTCTACATGACAAGTAGGTTACATCGCCTCATTAAGCTGGTTGGCTAGATAGTCAAGGAAATCTATGTGTAAGTTACTTGATGATTACGGAGAAACTGTAATACTACATAGAAAATCATTTGATGTTCTTGTTTATTCTATTTGTATAAGCGCAGATAAGTTTTGGGAAAGTTTCTCCAAAGTCTTTGGTTGAGACAATAAGCTAACGAGCTAAGTTGTGTCCGAGCAGACACTCCTTGATTCCATTTCTTGCTGGAAAGTAGTGTAACAACCTGGTGTTCTCTGCAAAATGTGGGTTGTTTGACTAAACCTTATGCATAAGCGAATATTGCTTGCAAGAAGCAATTATTTTGCCTTGTAGCTAGATTTAGGCTTGTGCAAACTGGTTGAAGTGCGCACATTATTGTTCCAGCTAGCGCTAACTAGCACAATTATGGTTTCATGTTCGCTAGATAGCCATCAATGAGTCTCTGAATTATGGTGATTCATCTAACGCAATAGGTAGCCCAGATGATGTTTTGATTGGTTTAGCTGTTTACTTTGTTTATTCTGTGTTCCGTAGTTATGGAAAAGGCCCATCAACTTTAACCCCATTTGAAACGAAAGTCTGTGTTCATTGTTCATGCATCGATGGTTAGAAGTGACACTGCTTCAAACAGGTCAGTATGCTCATAGTTTGTAATGACAATGTCAGATCCTAATGGAGTTATAGAACCGATATACAACTCACTGCCGATAGGTGTCGTTAAGTTGCATAAGGCACCTTTAATGCTGACCCGAAAAATTAGAGGCATCTGTTTCAACAGAACCTGAAAAAAAAACCACATTAGATTTTTACCAAATGATCGTAATTCTCAACATATTTCCACCTTAAACTCTCTTATTGATATCCATGTAAACCAAAATAAATTTAGGCATTTCATTCCATTTGGAATGAAGGTCTCCTGAATAAACTCATTGAAAGTGGTGTTGGGGGGAGAACGTGGTTTTAGTAAATTTATGTATGCAAACAGTAAATGTGCAATAGAAATTGCTATATTTAATAGAAAATAGTACAAAGACAACATATCGAATTTTGAAACTAAAAAATGTCATTGTTTCTTAAATGATATGCCCACTTTGAATTTGATGCCAGCAACACATTTCGAAAAAACTGGAAAAGTTGTGTAATGCTGGTGGAACATCTCACAACTACAGTAATTAGGTTAGTTGGCAACAGATCAGTAACCTATTTGGGTATCCCAGATTGGAGAGGAAAGTCTTTCAGAAATTAAGATGGGGAGGGGTTCACCACTCTGTGCAAGACTGCAAAGGCAAATAGTGCAACAATGTAAGAATAATGTTTCTCAACGTAAAATTGTAAAGAGTTTGGGGATCTCCTCATCTATGGTGTAGAATATCATTAAAAGATTCAGAGAATCCGGAGAAATCTCTGTATGCAAGGGACAATGCCAAAAAACAATATTTGATGGCCGTGATTTTCGGGCCCTCAGGCGGCACTGCATTAAAAACAGACATGATTCTGTTGTGAAAATCACTGCATGGGCTTATGAAAACTTGCGAACACAATATATACGTCGCAGCATCCACAAATGCAAGTTAAAAGTCTACCATGCAAAGAAGAAACCATATATGAACAAGATCCAGAAATCTTCTCTGGGTCCGAGCTCATTTAAGATGGACTGAGGCAAAGTGCAAAACTATCCTGTGGTCTGACCAATCATAATTTGAAATTATTTTTGGAAATCATGGATGCCGCGTCTTCCGGACTAAAGAGAAGAGGGACCATCCGGCATGTTATCAGTGCACAGTTCAAAAGCCAGCATCCATGATGGTATGGGAATGCGTTAGTGCACATGGCATGGGTGACTGGCATATCTGTGTAGGCACCATTAATGCTGAACAATATATACAGGTTTTGGAGCAACTTATGCTGCCATCCAGATGTCTTTTTCAGGGAAGACCTTGCTTATTTAGCAAGACAGTGCAAAACCACATTCTGCACATATTACAACAGCATGGCTCCCTAGTAAAGAGTCCGGGTGCTAAACAGGCCTGCCGGCAGTCCAGACCTGTCACCCACTGAAAACATTTGGCTCGTTATGAAACGAAAAATATGACAAAGGAGATCCCGAAATGTTGAGCAGCTGAAATCCTCTATCAAGCAGAAATGGGAAAACATTTCACTTTCAATACTTTAGCAATTGGTCTCAGTTCCCAAATGCTTACTGAGTATTGTTAAAAGAAGAGGTGATGCAACAGTGGTAAAAATGTCTTTGTATTATTTTCAATTAAATCTAGGGATAAATGATTTGCACGTCATTGCAAAGCATCCCAACTTTATTGGGAATGTGGTTGTACATGTATATAAACAAGCAAATCTTTTATAAAATTCCGCAGTCCCTGGTCTCACCCTATATGGCACAGAAGTCAAATTCCTGCTATATCCAGATGATGATGTTCTACTGTTTCCCACAAAACAGGGCCTTTGACATCTAAATATTTTACATCAGTTCTTTAAGACATGGTGTCTGACTGGTAACTTCAAGAATACATAGAATACAATACCACAATTTTCCAAAAAACAACCAAATCTCAGTATTTAACCACATCTTCACAAAGACACAAAAGGCATGGAACACATTAAAGCCTGTTCTTATCTAGGCTTAAAAAATAGCCCTACAGGTCATTTCAGCTTGGCTACCAATGAACGGAAAGAGAAAACAAGAAGTGTTTTTTTCTGCTATCAAAACCAAGTCTAAATTGACATACCTATCAAACAATGGCTCAAAATAATTACATCTACAATTGAACAAATTGCCCTACATGGAATCAAAGTGTGGGGTCCTTTAACCCATCAAGAGGAAAACCCCCAAATAATGCATACAGGTCAGAATTAGGCCAATATCCATTATTAATACATTTCCAAAGACAAGTCATCACATTTTATAACCACCTTAAAAGAAGCAATCATCAGTCCCTTCATCCAGATAGTACTGAGGCTAAGTTCACAAACCACTGTTAACCCAACTCAGACAATCTGGCCCATTTCAATTATAACCAAACAAAAATAAAAAAGTTACATATTGGGAGCACATATTAAGCATGTATTTGTTTGTGTTTACAAAGGTTACTTTCAAAACTTCAATGCTATTTGTCTCTAAAAGGACAATTCACAGTGGCTGTTCAATGCTCATTCCATATTACCTCAATACAGTTAAAAATACACAGCTCTGGAAAAAATTAAGAGACCACTGCAAAATTATCAGTTTCTCTGGTTTTACTATTCATAGGTATGTGTGTGAGTAAAATGGGCATTTTTGTTTTATTCTATAAACTACTGACAACATTACTCCCAAATTCCAAATAAAAATTTTGTCATTTAGAGTATTTTCTTTGTAGAAAACAACATTTGGTCAAAATAACCAAAAAAAAGATGCATTGTTTTCAGACCTCAAATAATGCAAAGAAAACAAATTCCTATTCATCTTTCAACAACAAAATACTAATGTTTTAACTTAGGAAGAGTTCAGAAATCAGTATTTGTTGGAATAACCCTGATTTTTAATCACAGCTTTCATGCATCTTGGCATGCTCTCCACCAGTCTGTCACATTGCTGTTGGGTGACTTTATGCCACTCCTGGCACATAAATTCAAGTAGCTCGGCTTTGATTGATGGCTTGTGACCATCCATCTTCCTCTTGATCAAATTCCAGAGGTTTTCAATGGGGTTCATGTCTGGAGACTGGGCTGGCCATGACAGGGTCTTGATCTGGTGGGCCATCATCCACACCTTGATTGACCTGGCTGAGTGGCATGGAGCATTGTCCTGCTGGAAAAACCAATTCTCAGAGTTGGGGGACATTGTCAGAGCAGAAGGAAGCAGGTGCTCTTCTAGGATAACCTTGTACTTGACTTGATTCATGCATCCTTCACAAAGACAAATCTGCCCGATTCCAGCCTTGCTGAAGCATCCCCAGATCATCACCGATCCTCCACCAAATTTCACAGTAGGTGCGAGACACTGTCTCCATCTAACCATTAGATGACCAGGTGCTGGGCAAAGCTGAAAATTTGACTCATCAGAGAAGATGACCTTACTCCATTACTCTACAGTCCAATCCTTATGGTCTTTTGCAAACTTCAGCCTGGCTCTTCTTTGCTTCTCATTAAGCCGCCTTCTTATGAACCGCCGTCTTTGAAATTTTCAGGATGGAAGCAACCTGACGCTCACTGTATCCAGTTAAGCCAGAATTTAACCCTTCTTTTCCACACTCAAAGCTTTTCTTTTCAACCCTTTTGTCATGCTGAATAGTTATTTTCTTATTCAAATTACCTTTGAGGTACTACTTGCACTGTTTTTGCCATCCAGCTGGTCCTATTGCAGGAGGATAGTGATGACCACAGCAGTGGTTTTTATTCTTTTTTATTTTTTTTAAATTAGATTTGGTTCAGGTAATCACCTAATCAGTAAAATGAGGTGTGCCTGTGTTGGAATTTAACAGACACAGGAATGGAATGGCTGCCATACATGTAGAGATGCTGATTTAAGAAAAATTAGGAGTGGTCTCTTAATTTTTTCCAGAGCTGTACATATTTTACAACCAACACATCTTCTGTAATAATCTTGTCTACCAATTTCCCTTGAGGTAAGCTGTGATGAAGAACTCAACCTTTCAACTGCATGTTGTAGGCTAGGCTGAAATATACAAAGGTGATGAAGGAAACTGTCTAACCGCTTTTCGCTGTAACCAAGCGCCACAACAGCTCTTCTGTTCTCATACTCTGGCAGAGATCTGTTTAAGTCATGATGTCATCAAAAAGCATTGAGTTTCTTGCTTCAAAGATTTTATGTTGTGCGCATAAAGTAATAGAGTGATTCTGTGATTTTGCAACGTTTTGAATGATTTGTACTCCCCACAGAAGTGCTAGGTCCAATAACCACGATTTTCCACTGCAACATACTGTATTCTTATGTACACTGCAGTATTGCACATTTATTGACTTGAGTATTCTTGGCCCCTAGTCCCAAATACCATCCTGTTCCCCACATACACTGCAGTTCAGTGTGAGACTTCAAAAGTGGTACACTACTAAGGAACTGACTTGTTTCTCAGCAACACACCCAGTAGAGTTCTGTGTTTACATTCTCTAAACATCTTCAGTAGTTCCAGCAATACTCTGGACAATGCTATCTTGGGATAAATAGTCCTGTGTTGCTTTTATGACGGACCCACAGAGGCCATTCATATTCAGAGGGGATAGTGGTTCCAAAGTGTCTGAGAAAATGTGGGTCCCATTCTCAGTGGTGGTGATTCAGCGTTGTTGTTGTCACTATCAGTTTAGATGACAGAATAATATTGATGGGCCTTGTCCTTGGATAGGCTGCTACTGTACACAGACTGCAGGCCTGTGTCTGCTCCGTCTGCTCCACTACGCTCCCCTGGCTCACCCTGCTCTTTATGCTCAGTAGGGGAGTGACTGTATGTATGTGTATACAGGTATATGTATAATTGTGGGTGCCGTATATCCCCACAAGGATAGTAAAACAAGGAATGTTTGAGCGTGTGGTGACATTTTGACCGCCCCTTTAAGGAATAAAAGGCTATTTTAAGCATGCTATTTTAATATTTCCAATTCGGGTTAGGGTTGAAGTTAGTGGTTTTAAGTTGAGATTAAGTTGACGGTTAGAAAACAGATTTTTGGTGGGGATGTTTTTCTTGGGTCCCCACAAAGACAGTAAAACAAATGTGTGTGTATGTGGACAGGGTACATAGTGTGCAATACTCCTAGAAAAAGACTGGAATCAGTAACGAGAATCTAAGGGCAAGAGAATATGACAGTTCATCTTTAGGCAATGAACTGAATGGAAAGCATACTGCAATTATTGAAAAAAAAATACCTGGGTAATGCTGTTGCAAGCGCAATGCTGCCTTTGTGAGAACTGGTGCAATTGGGGTGAGCTCTGCTGACAATACTCGGCCCTCATTTCAGGGTGGTTGCGGTTAGTTGGTGTCCCTTTGGTTGATGCTTGGCAATGTGCGTGGATTGACTTCCTGCCTGTTGGGCCCTATCTGGGGCCTTCCCTGGATAGGGCAACAGTGTCACGGGAACCCCCCCCCCACCCCCCCCACCAACCGTCTCAGCCCCAAGGTTTTACCCTGCTATATTAATGTATATTAATGTGCCGGGGGGAGTAGGGTCACTTCTCCTTCTCCACTGTAAAACCTTGTAAACCTAAGGAATGCACTCTCTACATTATCTTGTCTCCTGGTCCGTTCAAACTTAGGAGGACATGAGGTCTTGGCCCACACCTCCCGAGTACAAGACTCATTGCTGCCCCGGTCCAAAGTCCTCCTGGCTGTGTTGCTGATCAAGACAATACCTGGCTATTCCAGCTGCCAGTCTGGGTTTGGGGGGTTGGCAGGTGGCAACTGTTTGTGCTTGTTTACCTTTCCTGCTCTTAATACAAAGCACGACCAGCCACTTCCTTGATCTTTTTCACTTGCATGGAGAAGCGTTTATCTCCATAAATCAATTTCATGCTTTAAAACCTTACCACCTTGTAGACTACTCAGGTCCCAGGAAAGTTAATTTGACTTTATGTAATATGGATGGCAGTGGTCTCTTAATTTTTTCCGGGTTAAAATAACCCTTCTGTTCCTCACTCAAAACCTTCCTTTAAGACTTTTTTGGAAAGGAAAGAAAAAGGTGCAGGGTCTCTTAATTTTTTCCGGAGCTATATATATATATATATATAATATTCTTGTTAGTTAGCTAGTTTTATCTTTTATCTAATATTTTATTTTATTATGAGTAGGTAGTTTGCACTTGGAACTTGACTTGCAATATTAGCTAGATTAATTTCAATACAAACTTATTGTTGTATCTTTAGCCTAGCTTGACAGTGAACAGTGCAACTACACATTACCATAGCCAGCCTTGTTAGATAACCAGCATGGTTGTCAAATTGGAAGTATTCTATTTTCTTGGACCCCCAGACACACCGCATACTGGCTCCCCCCATTTGTGACAGTTTTGCCCTTGCTTAGTTGTCAGGTAAGTGAACGTGTCCGCACACGTGTTGGCCTATCAGCATTGAGGGCTTGACCCACCCAGTTTATAATGTCAGATATACATAGGGATCAACAACTTCATTTTAACCGTTTGCTATCTTTAGGGCTGTGCATTTTGGCACAGCCACTGATATATAGTTTAAGGCTAGTATAGTGTGGTTACAAAAATGATGAATCCAAAATTGTTTATTTAACTGTTGCTGAAAAAACAAAGATATCTTGAGAAGACTGACATTTTATTTAGATTTTTTTTTTTAATTGAGAACAAACTGCAATTTGGCCTAACGCACTGAACTGCAAGACCAGACAGAACAACATATACTGTAAAAAATATAAATTAAGATTAGCAAATAAGCAGTATATACAAAGAATAGAGAAATAATCATTAAATTACACTAAAGACTGCAGGACGAATATACAGATGTATTTGGGGAATTCAGCAGGTGCAATTATCAGATCAGTAGCTTTTGTAGTTTATTTTTGAAACTGAGAATTGTCAAGCTTAACGGCCTTTTACAATTCATTGCAATAATTGGCAGAACAAAACTCAAATTAATGTCCACCAAAGTATAGGATTTAGGAGTGACCAGATTGAGATATCTACCTGATCGCAGGTTTTTATATTGGAGTAGCAGATTTTGAGGAATGAACTAAGGTAGAAGATACTTATAAATAAATCGTAACAAGTGAGACTGGTGTTGCGTCTGAAATTATGCTGTTAACAAGATTGTAACGTCACAGTATTGAGAGCTGAAGAGGGCACAGGTTAGAAAGCAGATGGCAGTGTGGTTATTTCCATCTACACTGAATTACAATATAACACAGCATGTAAATTATTGGTTCTATCTCATGAGCTGAAATAAATCATCCCCAAAATGTTCTCTATGCACAAAGACCTTATTTCTATCCAATGTTGTGCTCAAATTTCTCGAGATAATCAATACAGCTGACAGATGTGACAAATCGAGAAACTGATTAAACAACATGATGCATACACAGGTGAACCTTGTGATGGTTAGAAAAAAAAGGCACTATAGTCTTGTCATAACACAATGCCACATGTCTCAGGTTTGAGGCAACATGCAAATGGAATGTTGACTGCAGACGAACATCTGTTGCCAGTGAATTTCATTACCGCCTCCGAACACAGTTTTGAAGAATTTGGCAATATGTCCTATGTCCTCACAACCGCAGACCAAGTGTAACCACACCAGCCCAGGACCTCATCCTGCTTTTTGGCAGTGTGGTTGAAGGATGCCTTTTTAGGGAAAACAAACCAATTCTAGATATACATTAGATTGAAGGTGGGCGATACGGATTTGAATTATGAGGGATACACACTGATGAGTGCCATGGGTTGGTTCAGTATCTCAGAAATCTCTTAACACATGACAATGTCTATGGTTTACAGAGAAAAACTAACAAAAAACATCCAGTCAGTGGCAGTCCTGTCAACGCTGCATCACAAGAAATACGTACAGTGGATATAGAAAGTGTACACACCCCTGTAAAATGCCAGGTTCTTGTGATGTGATGTAAAAGAATGAGACAAAGATAAATCATGTCAGAATTTTTCCACCTTTAATGTGACCTATAACGCGAACAATTCAATTGAAAAACAAACTGAAATCTTTGAGGGGAAAAAATAAAAACCTCACAATAACCTGGGTGTGCACACCCTTAAACTAATACTTGTTGAAGCACCTTTTGATTTTATTACAGCACTCAGTCTTTTTGGGTAGGAGTCTATTAGCATGGTACATCTTGACATGGCAATATTTGCCCACTCTTCTTTGCAAAAGCGCTCCAAATCTGTCAGATTGCAAGGACGTCTCCTGTGCATAGCCCTCTTCAGATCACCCCACAGATGTTCAATTGGATTCAGGTCTGGGCTCTGGCTGGGCCATTCCAAAACGTTAATCTTCTTCTGGTGAAGCCATGCTTTTGTGGATTTGGATGTGTGCTTTGGGTCATTGTCGTGCTGAAAGGTGAACTTCATCTTCAGCTTTCTAACGGACGCCTGAAGGTTTTGTGCCAAAATTGCCTGGTATTTGTAACTGTTCATAATTCCCTCCACCCTGACTAAGGCCCCGGTTCCAGCTGAAGAAAAACGGCCCCAAAGCATGATGCTGCTACCACCATGCTTCACTGTGGGTATGGTGTTCTTTGGGTGATGTGCAGTGTTGTTTTTGCGCCAAACATACCTTTTGGAATTATGGCCAAAAGGTTCATCAGACCAAATTTTCCCATGTGCTTTTGGGGGACTTGATGTTTGTTTTGGCAAACTTCAGCTGGGCTTGGATGTTTTTCTTTGTAAGAAAAGGCTTCCGTCTTGCCACCCTACCCCATAGCCCATTCATATGAAGAATACGGGAGATTGTTGTCACATGCAGCAAACAGCCAGTACTTGCCAGAAGTTCCTGCAGTTCCTTTAATGTTGCTGTAGGCCTCTTGGAAACCTCCCTGACCAGTTTTCTTCTCGTCTTTTCATCAGTTTTGTAGGGACGTCCAGTTCTTGCTAATGTCTCTTTTGTGCCATATTTTCTCCACTTGATGATGACTGTCTTCACTGTGTTCCATGGTATATCTAATGCTTTGGAAATTCTTTTGTACACTTCTCCTGACTGATATCTTTCAACAATGAGATCCCTCTGATGCTTTGGAAGCTGTCTGCGGACCATGGCTTTTGCTCTGAGATGCAACTAAGAAAATGTCAGGACAATCCTACTAGAATGAGCTGACCTTTATTTGTGATTAATCAGAGTCACTTTATATGATGGCAGGTGTGTAATAACTTCTATTTAACATGAGTTTGAATGTGATTGGTTAATTCTGAACACAGCCACATCCCCAGTTATAAGAGGGTGTGTGCATTTATGCAACCAGGTTATTGTAAGGTTTTTATTTTTCATTTTTCCCCCTCGAAGATTTCAGTTTGTTTTTCAATTGAATTGTTCTCATTATAGGTCACATTAAAAGTGGAAAAGGTTCTGACATGATTTATCTTTGTCTCATTCTTTTGCATCACAAAAACCTGGCATTTTAATAGTGGTGTGTAGACTTTTTTTTTTTGGAAAAATTTTGGAAAACCCGATTACATTCAGTATGAACATATCGGCAGTGCTATTACATTCTGTATCAACATCCCAGTGCTATTGGTGCTTAATGACTCGCAATTACAGTGTCAATATGTAATAAATAGGCTTGGAATTTCATCATTTTTGGGGCAAGGCCATTTGGCCAAATGGCCTTCGGTATCACAAAAATGTTTAGGGCACTAAGGCCATTGAGTGAAATAGGAGGATTTGGAGAACTTGAATTGCTGATAAAGAAAAAAAACATGCTTGACATAATACCATGCATTATTCACTTTTTTAATATCATACTTTGAATAATAACTTACTATAACTGATGTTTTTTCCACATAAAAAGTTAAATGATCATGTTTTAATCCTTATATCTACTGTAAAATTGTTTAGATTCTGGAATCTGTTTCATTTCAGAAGTTTTAGGTGGGAGCGTTCACATGACGACAACAAATAGGCAACACTATTGATAGTTAAACTGCAGGAAACAGCTTGCCACCTCTCTCCTTAACCCTCCACCACCTACCCTATCATTTTACATCTCAGTAGAAGACTTACGTGGATGACATTTAGCCCTCGTGAGCCCTCGTGAGTCGCTCCTCTCCTAAACAAATTAATGCATGACCCCTCTGATGGACACAATTTTCCTTTCCAAAACAATTGTGTGTTGTCTCAAAATCTTCGTTATCTCTGTCAGAACAATCTCCACAACTTTAACCGGTCAGGATTCAAGACTGTTTCCTTCAACCAAGATGACTCTCACAGATGCTCTTAACACTGCTCAAGGTTATTCTCTCTCCTCCATTCTTATTCCCCTAGATTTATCCACTGTATTTCACATTTTCAATCATCAGATCCTCCTCAGATCCTGTAGCATAATATGTTAACCAGAAGGGCCCTGCTCAAAAGTGTACGCTTCCAGTGAATGGGTTAAAGGAGACATTTGTAAGATTGCCACCATTCCAAGGCAGACAAATAGTGTATTATATTATAAATGGTATTGGGGAAATGGAGTACTTCACAAAAGGTGTTTTATTGTCAGTGTATTTACGGTCAGTAGATATGGCATCTTCCTGATGATATTCTCTTGTTTATTTTGGTGGAGTCTTGTGTAGTTGACATTCCAAAGAAATTGGGATAAAAATCTAATATATATAAACATAGCTTTTTAGCGATGGAGAAATACACAGACTGATATGGACCTGAAAATCTGGTGGCCATATTTCTCCTCAAACACATAAGCTGTACATCCAAGTGGAATGGGAGACTTTTATTTTAAAGGCAAAACTAAAATTTCACTATTGTGTCTGACTTACTAGAGCTTCCTATACATCGCTGTCCAGCACCACTAGTGTAGGACATGTATAAAAGTTGTGTTTGGTTGCTATGTAGTGCTATACAAATGGGAATTCCAAACCACATGTTGTACACCGTTAGCTAGAATGCCAAGCTAGCTAGCTGTTATCCATTTAGCTCTTGAGGCTAAACCTAGGAAGCTTCACTGTCCTGCACCACTGACCTACTGTAGGGGAATGTTGCTCGCTCAGTTAGTTATACCATGGGCGGAATAGGCTGTACAGTACATATGGAAATTCCAATGCTAGCTAGATTGTTAAAGTCTCGTTGCTGCTTGTTATCTAGTTGCTAAAGCTGTCTTGAGTTGTAAATAAAAGTCTGGTATTATCGAGACACTAGAGGGATGGACTTACTACTGTAATTTCTCTTTTGAAAATAACCCAACATGTAATCCACCCATAGGTCATTACAGCACCTACCTAACTTTGGGTTACTTTAAAGCAATGCATTAGTAGATTTATTTTGCAGATTATAACCCATCTATAATGATATCACATTTCTCATTTGGGTATTAGTATTATCATACAAAAGGTCTTTATGGTATATCTTTCGAAGTATACCGTTATGATGGTGTATTACCTCAAATCAGTTAAATTGCTATAGCACTATCACTAACAGATTACAGTCATAGACTTATAAGGCATGCGCAATATATACGGAGCCAGAAATCAGCATGACCCTACTAATAGTAAAGACATTTTACCGTCTCCACAGTGAAAATTACTGGTTTACTACCTCATACTCCTGTGGGACTTTATATTGTAAAAAATAAAAACTTTAAAGCAGGAGTTTACAGGCTTGAACAGGGTGTTCAGATATCCTATGCAGGGCCCTGTTAAAGATAAGGAACAACTGGGAGCAGTTGCTTTTATTGCCCTGCTGCAGGAAAAAGGGAACCTCCCTCCTTGGTGCCTGCTCCAGATGCTGGACCATGTCAGTACTGACCTGAAAATGTCACAGAAGAAGTGCATCAGTCTTGTTAACCAAATGTAACAATTACAATAGCACTTTTAACGGCAATGCAAATTACTGATTTTTACATCTCTACACCAGCAGAGGGGTGTGGTCTCTAAGAAACATCATACTTTGAGAATCAACTGGATTATTGAAAAAGAAATGACCCAACTGCAGTAACGCATCTAACCCAACTGTTTTTGCTTTAAACAGTAAAGAAAAAAAAACATTTGCAGTAACCCATTCTTTGAGTTGGGGAAAAAGCACTAAGGAATACGGTGACATTTGAAACAAAATCTTCAAATTAACTGTACTCAGTCAGTCATTATAACTGCAGTGCTTCTCTCACTGACTGTCCAGAAAGCCTTCTGCTTGGGAAATATCTTCCACAAACTGCTTTCCCTAAATGATTAATGAGCTAGATTCATGTTTGTGTTGTGAGCGTTTGCAGATTGCATGCATGCATCTGTGTCTTTGTGTGTCTTTGTGATGAAATCGAAAGGCCCAATAAACCAAAAATAATAGCAATAGCAATGCTTACAAAAATAAACACGGAATATCTACCAGAGCTACACAAGGACCCACTAACACGAATGAATGCTGACGTGACAACACCAAAGCTCTCTCCAGGATGCTTCCAGGGCTGTATTTAAAGAGGGTGGTGTGGGAAGGAACTGGTAGGCGGTGGTATTGGATTGGCTGATGAGCAGGCAGGAACAGGAGGGCAAGTTGAAATGGCAATGGGATGGACCAATCCTGGGGAACCTAACGTGAATAAGACGAGGAGAATAGAACACCGAACACAAACAACAACACAAGGACACACCAATGTGTGGGGACGTAACAGTGTGTGTTTGTGTGCAACGATCACCACGGTGTCTCCAGACTCATGTCTGTCACATGTGCTCAGTGTGTACCTGCTCTCATCTGTGAAGAGAACGGGGCCTCAATGGTGGACCTGCCAATCAAGCTGCACGGATGCTGTGCTGTGAGCACAGGTCCCACTAGAGGATGTCGGGCCTTCATGCCACCCTCATGTAGTTTGTTTCTGTTAGTTTGGTCAGAAATATGCACACCAGTAGCCCGCTGCAGGTCATTTTGTAGGGCTCTAGCAGGGCTTCTCCTGTTCCTCGCACAAAGGAGCAGATAGTCGTCCGGCTGCTGGGTTGATGCCCTTCTACGGCCCTGTCCAGCTCTCCTCGTGTAACAGCCCGTCTCCTGGTATCTCCTCCATGCTCTTGAGACTGTACTGGGAGACACAGCAAACCTTCTTGTGATGATACATATGGATGTGCCATCCTGGAGGAACAGGACTACCTGTTCAACCTGAGTGGGCTGCAGGTACCGCCTTTTGCAACCAGTAGTGATAAGAACACTAGCAAAATGCAAAACTAGAGAAGAATCAGTCAAGAAGGAAAAAGAGAGAGCAATTGTTTGTGGCCACCACCTGCAAAACCATTCCCTTTTGGGGGGTTGTCTTGCTGTTGCCTCTTCAGTGCACCTGTCGTCACTTTCATTGGCATCAAAACAGGTGACATTAATTCACAATCGCTAATGCTTCCTAACTGGACAGATTGATATCCCTGAATTTAATTGACTTGGTGTTATACTATTTTTGAGCAGTGTAGTATAGCATACTAGTATACTATACTACAGTGTGGTATATAACATGCAGTGCAGCAGTGTAGTATATAACAATATGATTCTAACGGTTTGTTGAACTTGCAATAGGAAATAATAGTAGTACATTTTGATTTGGAAATGTTTTTGTATTATCATGGTTGGGGCTTACTGGCTTAGTGAATAGAATGGAATGCTTTTTTCCCCCAGTTTTATTTACTATTATTTTATCGGCCTGGTAGATATGTTTTATAAAATATACCTAGCCTATGTTGAGTGTATCTGGTCACTTTCTCTTTGGGACTTTACCTGTCACATCCTTAATGTACCAGTGGGTGTGCCGTGTGGGTGCGGATGCTAGTCACATTATTCTGAGCGGGTGGGCTACTGTGGTTTTGCTCCCTAAAGCACAAGCCAGAGTATGTGTGAGAAGGTGAACTGTCTGTACTCCCACTCATCACTCTAAGTGGTCCTCTCCGTGCAGACGGCCAGCGTTTATTTCCCCACTCTGCTGAAAATCATTCAATTCTCATTCCATATTCGCCAGACACTTTTTTTTTTTTTTTTACAAATACCGCTACGTCTATAATTATCTTGGCTACCATTTGCTTTTGAAGTAGGTTATCTGAGAAGCACTCAGCATTCCAGCTGCATGTTGTACGCTATGTCAAAATATAGAAAGGTGATGAAGGAAACAGTTTAACACTTTGCACTCTAACCAAATTACATACCCTGCACTCCAGCTCCACTGCATTCATACTCTGTCTCAGGTCTGTTTGATTAATTCAAGATGTCATCAAAAAGCATTGATTCTCTTGTTTCAGATTGGATTTTACACACAAGGACCTTCAACAGATAGAATGAGACAGAGAAAAGAGAGGCAGAGATGTGTTTAGCGATGAAACTTCCACAGTTTATGGAACCCGTGACTTTTCGTCTTTTCTGTACACTCTCATGAACTTGAGCATTCTTGAAACTTTCTTACATGTGCCGGAAAAGATGGAAGATGTGGCCTCGACCAGACAGATCTAATGGCCAGTTTTCAGTAAAGTAATAATACAATAATTAGTGTATTACTAATTGTCTTTCTAGTTCTAATGTTCATAGGCAGGAAAAGTTATCATCAGTCAGCATGTGTTTTGGCATTTGCATATAGATTTTACATGTTTACATTTTCTATATTCTTATACAGCCCTGTTCTGTTTACAAAAAAATTGTGATGCAGCGTAAAATGAAAAAAAAAACAGTACAATGATGTGCAAATCATTTATTTTTTATATTTATTTGAAAATAGTGCAAAGACAACATATCAAATGTTGAAATTGAGAAATGTTATTGTTTTGCGAAAAATACATGCCCATTTTGAATTTGTTGCCAGCAACATGTTTCAAAAAAGTTGGCCTGTTGTATGATATGTAATTTGATATCTGTCTTGGTATATTGGCTAATTTTTGGGGTGGCTGACTTGGAAGTAGTACATGGAAAAGTGGATTATTGTACGCTACTGTGTTCAGGACACTATCAGATCTAACTGGAGGTTCTGTTCCATCTCACTCATGATCTGTAGACCTAGTTAACAGCCTAGTTAACTTGCCAACTAGACAATTTGGATTGATAACCTAAAGTAGCAAACAACAGTGTTTCTGATGGATTCTACAAAATAAGAGTCTTCGGACATCTTTATCGTGGTATTTTAGATTAATACAGATTCAGCACCCAAAAGGGTGAATTTGTCCTTTATCAGATTAATAAATGAATTAAAAAATTTAAAACATTGATAATACCTTAAGCCATAGGCAGTAAGTGGAATTAAATAACACTAACAAAATAGTCTAAAATATTTAAAAAAATAAACTCTGGAAAATGGAAAATCTGGAAAAAATGTTGACATTTCATTGGAAGGCTTACCTCAAGATCTCCGTTCGCTTTACTCCCTGGTGATAGCAAGTGTCAACACAATGATAGAACCTACTCTCCATCCCACCGTTCTTCTCTTGATCATCTCTGAGAAAATACCAAACAGAATTAAATGTTAATGTTAAGTACCATTTGGAATTCAGTTTGAAGACTTTTGCAAGGCCCTGCGGAATGTAACTACATAAAATGTTTCTGAGCACTTATGAATGTATTCTGATAATGCCATGATTAGGAAAAACCCTGCTGGTTACTGAAGCTACAACAAAACATGCCAACCTACTGTGTTATAGGTCATGGTACGAGGTTAGTATGATTTCTACACACATTTTTTTTTATCCTTGTAGTACTGTGATATCTGAAATTGTTTTAGAAACAAAACAATTTCTGGCATATGGCAAACTTGTTTAGATTACATCTATCAATCTATATTGTCATGACAGAGTATATGTTTAATTTATATTTCCTCAAAGTACACACTGCACCTTCTTTCTCCAACTACTAAAACAAAGCAGTATGCTTGTTTTCCTAACTGTCTCCCTGCTTCAGTGTTGACATGTTCAATATACTCCCCTCTACATTTTCATTCCTTTTGGGCTGAAAATGTCAGCTAAAGCTAGCGTCACTGTCCGGCTTTCAGAATGATGTTGTGCAGTGCTATGACAACCTGAAAAACACAGATTTGAGCTGAAATTAGTTGAGCATAGTACGCTTTTAATTCCTAAATTGATAGTGCAGTTTGGTTAAGCAATTTTCCAACTATCTTACTTATTTGTATACTGATATTGGTTTTGTAATATTGGGTAGATGTGTTTTCTAATTACCTAGCACACATTATTCGGGACTGGTTTGAGGAACATGATGAAGAGTTCAAGGTGTTGACTTGGCCTCCAAATTACCCAGATCACAATCTGATAGAGCATCTGTGGGATGTGCTGGACCACCAATCCACTGGGGCTCCACCTCACAACTTACAGGACTTGAAGGATCTGCTGCTAATGTCATGGTGCCAGATACCACAGGACACCTTCAGGGTCTTGTAGAGTCCATGCCTCAGCGGGTCGGCGCTGTTTTGGCGGCACATGGAAGACCAACAGCATATTAGACAGGTGGTAATAATGTTTTGGCTCATCAGTATAATGCACTTTAGCCATGTTTCTTGTTTTGGCTCTGTCTTCCGTTTGGACACTTTCCCTTGCCTCTTTCACACACTAATGGAGGGCTGAGTGATTTTTTTAGGCACCTTTTTCTGCGGGTAGTTTGGGGGCTTCTTTTGGGGGGCTGTGCAATAGATGGAGCCGGCTGTTTGGGTCAGTGATAACCTGTCGATTTTTTTTTTTTTAAATAACCAACATTAAGTGAAGGTCTCTCATTCCTCCCTTCTATGTCTTCTACACCCATTTTGCTTTTACAGTAGCAGGCCAGCTTTCTGTTGCTAATAGCAAAGTTCTTTGCTGCGCTTCTTTTTTTTTTGCCCTGCAGCTTCACCTGTCTCTCTGCCTTTAGTATTAGGTGTCTCTCACCTCTCAGTCTTTCTTTTTCTTTTCTTTTTTCGTTCCTCAGCCAAAACAAAAAAGCAACAAAGCTAGACATCAGTTAAAACAGCTACCAATGGCATAGTATGGGATTGGTTGTCACACTAGAAATCAACCCCCATACCAGTTTGACAACCTGCCCTATCTGAACTCTGGATCGAGTTAAATGTTTCGCTAGCAACCAGATGGCTTGACCTAGCAGCTGAGAAATATACTAAAACTATAGCTATTAACTTCCATTCTTAAACAAAAGTTACTAGAGATACGCTAAACATACAAATTTACAGAAGAAAATTCATACAAAAATATTTACTATGACCCATCAAGATGTGAAATTAATCCCTCAACAAAGTTAGCCCCCTCTACAAACTGACAATATGAATGACCTCATACAAAGGTCACACATTTGATGAGAAACATTTTACACAGCGCTCCCTAGTGACCGCCAACCCTGGGTTCCGCCACCTATATCGTGGTATGGACACCAACTCATTCAAGGTTATATCTTTATTTTTCTCAATTTAGATTAATAGTAGGTATCTAAAGTACGAAATGACACATAGAATCATGCAGTAAAGCATGATCTCTCTGTCTTCTGTCAGTGTGAATGTGTGCCTTTTCTTTAGCATGTGTGTGAGAAAAGAGGTGAAGAGAAAGGACAGGAAAGCTGAAAAAGGTGTGAACAAGGAGTTCGTTACCCAGTGCTCCATCAATGCAAACCTTTTAACATTGCAAGCATGTTAAACTGTCACACAATGCTTCAACCCTGTCTGTCTCTTGATTGATGTGATTGAAAAACAAGGCTATGTTCAGTATGAAGACCCAACTGACACTCACTCACCTAGAGGATAAGGGTTGCAGGTGTTGGGTGAGGAAAGTGTGCCTCAGATTGCACCTTATTTCCTCAGGGTCCTATTTAGACTTAAGATAAGCTGACTTAACATGGAACTATGTTAAAAAAAACAATTCAATTTATAATATCGGAATAGGGTTCCTACAGCCAATTCCCGAAATGTCACCCTAGGCTCTTTTCCTCTATAGGGAAGGTACTACGGTTTAACTGCGGGAACCAGGATACTGAAATTTACTGGATTTACCCGCTAAACTCACTCCCTTTTCCCCTCATAGATCATTTTGGAAAACCGGTATATTATTATAAATTATTTCTATGAACGGAGTGATGTAAAATTGAGCTGTTGAATATACACCAATCAGCCATAACATTATGACCGCTGACAGGTGAAGTGAATAACACTGATAATCTCGTTATCATGGCACCTGTCAGTGGGTGGGATATATTAAGCCGCAAGTGAACATTCTGTCCTCAAAGTTGAAGTGTTAGAAGGAAAAATGGGCAAGCGTAAGGATCTGAGCGACTTTGACTATGGCCAAAATGTGATGGCTGGATGATTGGGTCAGAGTATCTCCAAAACTGCAGCCCTTGTGGGGTGTTCCCGGTCTGCAATGGTCAGTAACTATCAAAAGTGGTCCAAGGAAGGTAAACTGTGAACCGGTGATAGGGTCATGGGCGGCCAAGTCTCATTGATGCACGTGGGGAGCGAAGGCTGGCCCGTGTGGTCCGATCCATTTGACGAGCTACTGTAGCTCAAATTGCTGAAAAGGTTAATGCTGGTACTGATGGAAAGGTGTCAGAACACAGTGCATCGCAGTTTGTTACGTTATGGGGCTGCGTTTCCGCAGACCAGTCAGGGTGCCCATGCTGACCCCTGTCCACTGCCGAAAGTGCCTACAATGGGCACGTGAGCATCAGAACTGGACCACGGAGCAATGGAAGAAGGTGGCCTGGTCTGATGAATCACATTTTCTTTTACATCACGTGGATGGCCAGGTGTGTGTGTGTCGCTTACCTGGAGAACACATGGCACCAGGACGCACTATGGGAAGGAGGCAAGCCGGTGGAGGCAGTGTGATGCTTTGGGCAATGTTCTGCAGGGAAACCTTGGGTCCTGCCATTCATGTGGATTTTACTTTGACACGTACCACCTACCTAAGCATTGTTGCAGACCATGTGCACCCTTTCATGGCAACAGTATTCCCTGATGGCATTGGCTTCTTTCAGCAGGATAATGCGCCCTGCCACAAAGCAAAAATGGTTCAGGAATGGTTTGAGGAAGTTCAAGGTGTTGACTTTGCCTCCAAATTCCCCAGATCTCAATCCAATTGAGCATCTGTGGGATGTGCTGGACAAAGAAGTCCGATCCATGGAGGCCCCACCTCGCAACTTACAGGATTGTAAAGGATCTACTGCTAATGTCTTGGTGCCAGATACCACAGCACACCTTCAGAGGTCTAGTGGAGTCCATGCCTCGACGGGTCAGGGCTGTTTTGGCGGCAAAAGGGGGATCTACACAATATTAGGCAGGTGGTCATAATGTTATGGCTGATCGGTGTATATGTCTGTTATGTTTTCCCTATTGCCATCTCCGCTCATCTGTCTGCATGATCAGTAATCAACGCCAATGCCTGACGTCTCGATTGAGGACTAAGTTTGGGCAAATAAATGTCTGATAAATCCATTGCTACTATGCTGATCTAAACATTTGGTATAGTGTTTCTCAGTAACAGAGGTGTGAGTTGTATACATCAAATCATGTCATGTATCAATAGTGGACACTGATTTGCTTAGATGTGATGATAGTATGAAATATTAATGATGTGTCATGAATAGAGGGGTGCTGGAGGCAGACGCAGGTTTCAATGATGTGTATTAAATGCCAGACCAAGTAGTAATGCAACATTGGTAGTGTGTAGACAAAAGATAAATACAGAGTGCAATACTCACCCAGATACATCAATAATATAAATCAATAAACGCAAGTCTAGTAAAACCAGAGATTAAAGAACAAGGCACTAACATGTAACAATGACCGACAAAGGACGGGAAATCAGAGGACAATATATCCAACTAATGACTGGGGATACAAGAACCAGGTGTGTGTAATGGGGAGACAAGACAAGTGGCTGATTGGGGTGCGTTGGGCCGGTGGCAGCTTGTACCCTGGGGATGTCGAAATGTGCACCAGGCGGGGATGCGGAGCAGGAAGAACAGGTGTTACATAAAAACCCCACACTATAATAGCCTACAACATGCAAACAACCCTACATTAACAGACACACACTAACATACGGTATATACATTATCAGACACACTATAAATATCAGGAGCACGAAAGCATCTTGTCATTTCTGGCCATTCAGGATATGTATTGATGAATAATGTTGAGTTGAATTAGACTGAAGTCCAAATATATCTAAGAACAATGTCTTTACCTCTGACCAGGTAGGCTAACTGTCCTTAACAATGGTCCAATACCATGCTGCCAGACAGAAATATCATCAAATCCCTTATCAACTTTTGTTTTCCTTTCATACAATGCTTCTATAGACTTTCTCTATAATTCCAAAACAGCTCATATCCCAATTTGTTGACTGCATTTGATCTGACCAATCTTATCCACCAAATCCAAAATCCAAAAACAAATACAATGTTTTAATTTTTTAAAATATGTTCTTTTTGCAATCTCTTTTAAATCAAATTCATGGCACGGGGGATGCATAGATTTGATTTGAGTGATATTATTTTTTTATGTATTACTCACAAGTGTACATTGTGTGAGAATATGGGTGACCTGGCGGCCGCGTAACCCAACGGGAGGATTCCTGCCCATATAACCAGGTCAGGCTGGGGCACACTGGGGTGTGAAAAAGTTACATAGGAGAAAATACTCCAAGGCCAGATATATTACTGCGTCATGACTCCCTATGGACACCAGAAAATTGCAGCAACCAACACACTCTAGGCGGTATGGTCCTCACCCACTTACCCACCTGTTAGCACAAGTAGTGATACACATGAGTGAGCAGTGACATGTACAAAATACCATTGCTTAAGTACCCGGAAGCTCTGTTTCGAGGATTTGGTTGTTCAGTTTTTATTTATTTTGTTCGGCGTAATGAATGGACTGATTTCTTGAACTTCTTTTTTTACTTTAGAAAAAATAAAAGAACATTGCTTCTTTGTTAATGTCTCGTCGTTTCCATCCACCCTCTTATTCATGGTTGGAACATTAAACCAATCACAATTATATAATTATCAGCACAACCTTATGAGAATCAAGTAGCTGCATCCAAACAAATGGCACACAAAAAAGACAATCGTGCTTCTGAACTTCTGTTTCTAAAATGGCGTTTGATGGAATCCTTTTAAAACCTTTGGATTAGAGTTGTTTTGGTTAACTAGACATTCAGCAAGGGGAAAGGACTGAAGATTATACCTTTTCTAATGATGATGGAGAAATGACAAAACATTGGCAAGAGACTGTGTTTAATATTTGCAATGAGATGTAGTCTCGACCTATAGCAATGGGCTTACTGATCATTTGATGACTGGCAGTTAAACAAGTCTATCCCAAAGGCCCACCCTGTTCCTTTCAGAGTAAAGGTATGTGTAATAAAAATGTTTGATATGATTACTATTATTATTGTTTTAATGGTGCCTGGTGCCATTTGGGATCATACCATAACTCTCAGAAGGCACCTTGCAGTCAGAGGAAATTGGCATAGTCTGTGCTGAATGTGTATACTGTGTTTAACTCAAGACAGAGGTGGGCTGGGGGAGAAGGGAGGAATACATGAATCATTAACACCTCAGTAATCAAAGTGCAATATTTTCATGGTATTACATTCAGCAATGTTCTGCAGAGAGACATGGCTATATTGTGATGGGGTCAATAGTTCAATTGCCCACTTTATAACCATCATATGGTACCACCACACTGTTCATCACATCACTCCTTGAAAGAGTAAGGAATTTAATAGAAAATTAAGCGTTGGAATGTAATGCACTACTGGAATGAACAATATATCCAGTAGAAATATTGAATAATGTGCATGTACAGTACATGTGACAAAGTCTGAGACTGTGTACCAGATGGCACCCTAGTCTACATCTAGTCCCTCACTTCTAATGCACAACCTATTGTGCAGTGCTTCCACAATTCAAACACAAGTTGCACAGAATCTTATATTCCTTAATTCACACACCCTAATGATGTACACAGAATAATCAGCCCTGTAACAGCCTTAATTATCGTTTCTGATAAATTACTGGCTGCCTTCTTCCTACAAATTTTTGCAGGAACCAAACAGGTTTCACAGTATATCAGAAACACCTATCTCAGTTCTAGGAAGTGTGTGTATCTTGTTAGCCGCTTTCCTGTTTTCAGCCAACGTCCTGCTATCTTCACCTTTTGCCCTGCGGTTAAACAAGCTTAGCTTGAGATATCATTATGCACGCATCTAAATCAAGCAGTAATAAACTGTAACTTAAACAAGCTCAGCTTAAAATATAATTCTTCAACCTCCTAAAAGAAGGAGTAATAAACTGTAAGCTAACACATAGTGTGCAATATGCTTTTTTGATTTTTACATAATTATGGACATATGTTAAGAGAATTTGGCCACACTTTAGGAAGGGTGGCATGTTTGCACTTTAGTGTCAACATTTTCAGGATACAACCAGGATGAAGTGTCTGTTCCCTATGACATTATGTTGCTTACAGGCAAAACAGAACAATAAAATTAACAGACATTTTATTCATAAAATCTGGATAATGTGTATCTATGTACACTGCATTTTGATAGTTTTCTGACCCCTTCACTTTTTCCTCATGTACAGCTTTTATGTTATGTTATGTTATATTAGCTATGTATTAGTTGTTATGTTATATTAGCTATAATATATGTTATATTATACAGCTTTATATTAAAATGTATTAAATTTGCAATGTATTCAATTTGCAAGGACTATGAGGAAAAAATAATATTTAATCAATTTTACTATTAGGGCTGTACCGTAACAAAATGTGGAAAAAGTGAAGGAGTCTGAATACTTGCTAAATGCACTGTATATACTGTGTTGTGGTTTCAACAAATGGCAATGCTGCTTTCACTGGGCATCTTTATTAGTTTGGAAAACTGTCAGAAGTAAACTGCACAACCAGGAAATATGAATAATCACTTAACAACATGGAAATATGAATAATCACTTAACAACACGGAACTTTCTCCTATGGAGGAGAAAGTTCCGCTTTGGGAACGTTCTGCAACATTGGCCAAACTCTGTTCCAGCATACCAGCAAGCTTCTCCAGGCGGAACTGTCACACTATCTGCTATGAATAATACATACTGTACATCATACTCCAATAAAGACATAGGTTATTGAGCATTGAAGTGGCTTTTACAGTTACCATATAAGGGAGCCCTTGACATTTTCTCTTCACCTCACTGAATCTCAATTAAGACTGTTTCCACACAAAGGGTGGGAATGTGTCTTCCCAGCATATCGATATAATCTTATGAATTATCGAAAAAGCATAAACTGATTCTAGATCAGCACCCAGTTACCAACTCTTATTTTTTTCATGAATATGGACCCAGATGTGTGTGAGTGAATGGAGGAACCTCAGAGGTAATTGCTGCAATGGCTACCAGCAACAATGTGCACCATCAGCCAGAATGGCAATAATCCCCACATTCAACATATACAATGGACCAGCATGAGACCGTCTCGGGGCTTTTAGGAAAGCTCACCCCCTTAATTTTATGAAAAGTGGAGATTCCTTTGTTCTGTTTCTCCTTATTCCTTTTCCCTTTCATCGCAGAAAAACCTCTTCCGATCTAAAAAGGTTAGACGGCATCCTTTAGAGCTGCAGCTGTTTTATCCTACGCTAATGGCCTGTTCCTCTCTCTAATGCTGGTGCTGGCGGAGGGACTAGATACATCCAATGAATCATTGACATACTACCTGCTTCTTACAAAGTGTTTAATATTGTACATAGGGTGGAAATTGGGACATATACAAAATAACACAAAATAAATGAAAGAGATCACCTTAGTAACCTAGCTATAAAGAGTGTTTAGATGTGTTACCTAGCTAGGTAATGACCAAATTTCACCAATAGGCTATACACAAATTTGGGTGGCATGAGGATACTTAAAGAGATGTGTTGAAATGTGCAGCCCTAGAACACTGCCTCATGGTTAGCTGCATCATTGCTAGAGAAGGGTTTGAATCCTGCTTAATTATTTTTAATGTTTTAATTTTTAATGTTTTAATGTTTTAACTTATTTTACTAGGTAATTTGAGTGAGAATACATCCCAATTTACAGCAGTGACCTGGGGAGTTGTTACAAGGAAAGGAGGGATGGACGTGATAAACTGGGGATGATTAGGTGATAAACTGGGGATGATCATGATGGTATGAGGGCTAGATTGGAATTGAGGGATCTTTAGTGACCACAAACAGTCAGGATACAAATGTAATATCCTTTCCGAAAGCAGAGCATTGTTCCCTTCAGTGCCCTGGGGCATTGATATTTGATATTTATGGTGCGTTCCAGTTACCTCGGAAGTCGGAACTCGGAACTGGGGATGACATTACACCCGAGTTAACCCAAGTTCATCACATTCCACTGTCCAAAGTCAGAAAACAAGATGGACTCCCCCAGGAAAGCCTTTGTTGTGCTTGCCCTTTCAGAATATAGACAACTACAGAACAAATGAGGTCCACCTTAAAAAATATAATGGAAGAAGATCGAAGACGCAGAAGGTATGTTTGTTTTTCATTCTGTTTCATTGTGTAGAAAATGTTTTGACCGCGTTTTAATCGGCCATTCTGTAACCAATAGCCTAACCTTTAACCTGGATGGGAGAGTGCTGTTCAGAATATTGTAACTTTAATGTTATTTGTAAACATAATTTTCCTATATAATTTATAATCCTAGTCTGCTAAATGGGATACGTATAACATCCGTTGTAGTAAATGTGCCTAAGATTTCAAAGAGAATAAAAAAACTTCACTCATCCCGAACGGACTTTGTCTAACCAGAGCTGCTCAAGTTAATTAGAAGAAACAATACATTGGTAGTAGATAGGACTGTACTATTTAAATGCCTGACATTCTTTAGTTAAATACTGTTTCTCTGATTTAGGATATTGATATCCACTATGCTGCGGTCAACACATCGAATCATCCTGAAGACTGGAGCAGAATAGGAGGTCATGCTGAGCATGGATGACTACGCATTTGCATGCCATTTCACCAAGCCACAGTTTGAATATCTCCTGATGAAGTTGTAGGAGAATGGACTATGAAAGGAACACAGTCAAGGCCCACCACCAGTCCCTGTGATAAAGAAGGTGTTGATGTTCCTGTGGTACATTGCCGACCAGAACAGCTTTAGGGAAATATCAGACAAGTTTGATGTGTCACAGCCATCAGCACACAGGATCATCCTAGAACTGCTCAACATCATTTGCACAATAGGACCAACCTTCCTCTCCTGGCCAATGGGACCAACCTTCATCTCCTGGCCAAGTGATTGTGAGAGATTAGATTAGATTCAACTTTATTGTCATTCAACAGTACAAGTACAGCACAATGAAATGCAGTTAGCATCTAACCAGAAGTGCAAATAGAGGGCAGAAAATTTACAAGCCAGGATGTTGAGGGCCTCCAACTTCTTCACAACATGGCAGGAGAAGATGGGTGAGTAGATGTGTTCCCATTTGTCATGACTCCTAAGCTTGACAATGGGGCTCTTATTGAAGTAGACGAGCTGCAGAACTCCAAGATCTGCTGTGGGAGGGTGGTTGTGGAACAAGCCTTCAGAAGGATGAAGTGCAAGTGGAGGCGTCTTCACGATCTGCAGAACACGCGGATTGATGCTGTGGTGATGATTGTAATGGCAGCCTGTTTTCTACACAACATGTGCATTGGTGCTTCAGAGATATACCAGGAACACCAACATGGCTGCACAAGGCAGGAAGATGAAAATGAGTATAGTTAGTAGTTATAGTAGTTATAAAATGACTATAACTTGTCTTTCAACTAATGAACTAACCAATTGTATCAATTAATTGATTGCTTCCATTGTTTGTACATTCTGTGTGTACCAGTAAAGAAGTATTTTCCTCAATTAACTGTCTCACCTTTTTCTCATTGCACACAATGAAGTGTATGTGATGATAAAAGCTCAGGTAAAATCCAAAACAATCATTTATTAAAAACAGGACGGGAAGTAGTAAAAATTGCACACATTATAATATAACAACTGAATTATTAATGCAAAAATGTAACCATAAAAACTATAACTATATACAAAAATATTGCAGCTAAAAAGTATAACTACATACAAAAAAATGAATGGAAGAAGATAGAAGACACAGAAGGCATGTTTGTTTTAAAAACCATAAACACTTATTTTGACTGATGTCCAACAACCTGGACATCAACGACTCAAAGCCCTGCTGTGCAGACCTGAGCTGTGTTAGTGTCTCTGCATGGCACCGCTGACTGGCGGAATGTCTGCTTGAAATAACTGCCCAACTTCCCTGCTGTGTCCTTCCTAAGTTGTTTTTGTTTGCCTCGATGGATTTCAGTCAGGTGTTTAGGTCTTTCAGGGTTTTTGGGAGACCTGTGCCGCCGCTTCTGATCTATTAAAAACAAGTTTGGTCCTTTGTGAAGCCCTCGCTGGAATGGGCACAGGTGATGGGGATGGGCTGGATGTTTATGAGCTGGATGTTGATGTGCTGGACGCGGCCTCAGTGCTGCTGTCTAAAACACAATAAAAAGTCACAGGTTAGAAAGCCTCTCAAGTTCTAGCCATATACTGTACACTGTTTTCTAATGCAAGCAGGTCTGGTAACCTTTTGTTGTTCTTATGATAATTTGCCTTGGACTGGTTCTCAATGGCCTACCCCTATTCCCATACTACGATTGGTGGGTGTCCCTCACACCTCAGTTTGCTCCTAAGTTACTATTTGAAAGATTATCATGAGCCCATGTTTGGTGGTCACAGTGGCTGCTTTGTCCTGTTTCTTGTGTTCTTCAGCAGGATATATTGTAATTTCTTACACTAACCTTTGTCTCCAGCTTCAATCAGGTTGACCACGACTGTTACCTCCTCATTAAGGTTCTACATGGTGGGGTCTGATGCTTTCTGAAATAGCAGACCGGAGAATGGATTTGTCCTCTGAGCATCCATAATCAAGTCCATGTTCATGTCCAAATAGACAAAAAGAAAACACACCTTGTTAACATCACACCATAATAGAGCTCTTATTAGATTAGATTCAACTTTATTGTCAATGAACAGTACAAGTACAGTACAACGAAATGCAGTTAGCATCTATCCAGAAGTGCAAATACGCATAGGAGCACAGAAAATGTACAAGTATTAAGTATATGTATATTACCAGTGGAATGTGTAGATGAGCAGTGCTAAATGTGCAATAAGGCAAATAGAGGAGGGCACAAATTTTACAAGTATTAGGTATAGTGAATGTTACAACTGGGATAATAGTTGTTCGGGTACAAATGGCAATTTCAAAATGGCATTCAAGATGTGCAAAAAAGGCATGAAGGAGTGATGTGTTAAGGTAGCATGTGCACCTGAGATGCAGAGATAGCAGCAATGAGGTCTCGAGGTAGACATGCGTGTGTGACAACTGTAAAAAAATGCAGACCCAATGGCAATTCTAATGGTGCAAAGAGGCAAACTGAAAGTACAAGTTGTATGTGCAACTGAAATGTAGGGATAGCAGCAGTGAGGTTCCCGATGTAGACACGTACCTTTAACAACTGAAAACTTCCATTACCAGGCATAGCAAGGCAGTGTCAGAGTAGTACAAGGGAGTAGTGCAACAAGGTCCCAGAGAGGCGGGGGGGTATGGTAAGTGATGGGTCACAGTGGTTGGGAAGAAACTGTTCCTGAGCCTGCTGGTGCGGGACTGAAGAGACCTGTACCGCCCGTCTGATGGAAGGAGGGCAAACAGTTGGTGGCGTGGGTGTGAAGGGTCCCTGATGATCTTGCGTGCCCTGTGCAGGCACCGCTTCCACTGGAGGTCTGCGATGGCAGGAACCTGGGCACCAGGTATGTGCTGGACGGTTTTCAACAACCCTTGCAGGGCCTTCTGGTCGGCTGTGGAGCAGCTGCTAAACCACACTGTGGCACAGTTTGTCAGAATGCTCTCGATTGTACAGCGGTAGAAGTTCACAAGGATCTTGGTGGACAGGCGGGCTTTCTTCAGCCTCCTCAAAACGTAGGTGTTGAGGGTCCAGGAGAGGTCCTCTGAGATGTGGACACCCAGGAATTTGAAGCTGGATACACGCTCCACCTCAGTACCATCGTTGAGAACTGGGGTGAGGCTGCAGCCTTTAGACTTCCTGTAATCCACAATGAGCTCCTTGGTTTTCTTTGCATTGAGGGCCAGGTTGTTGTCAGCACACCATGCCGCCAGGCGCTTCTTCCCTGTAGGCTGACTCGCCATTGTCACTAATCAGGCCTACCACTGTGGTGTCGTCTGCGAACTTGACGATGGTGTTGGAACTGTACAGGAACGCAGTCTTGGGTGAAGAGGGAGTTCAAGAGGGGTGCTCAGCACACAGCCTTGTGGAACACCAGTGTTCAGGATCAGGGTGGGGGAGGTGAGGTTTTCTAATCTGACTGACTGGGGTCTGTTGTTTAGGAAGTCCAAAGTCCAGTTGCAGAGGCTGAAACCCCAGGTCATTATTTGTTGACCAGCCTAGAGGGGATGACCGTGTTCAGTGCTGAGCTGAGGTCTATGAATAGCATTCTCACATAGGTGTTGGTTTTGTCCAGGAGGGTCAGTTCAGAGTGTTGAGCCATGGAGATGGCATCCTCTGTAGACCTGTTAGACCGGTAGGCAAACTGGTAGGGATCCAGTGTTGGGGGAGGCAGGACTTACGGTGGGCCAGAACTAGTTTTTCGAAGCACTTCAAGATTGTGGGCGTAAGTGCATTCAAGTCATTCAGGCTAGACGCGGTTGACTGCTTCGGCACTGGCACAATTGTTGCGGTCTTGAAGCACGTTGGGACAACTACCTGTGCCAGTGACATGTTATTGTTGTCGGTAAAGACCTCGGCCAGCTGCCCAGCATATCCTCTGAGCACATGCCTGGGGACGCCATCAGGACCAGCAGCCTTGCTTGCATTCACCCTGCTCAGTGCAGACGACACGTCTGCGGTAGATAGTCTGACGGGTGGGGGGGGGGTGTCTGGGGGAGTTCGGCTTTAATGGCTGGCTCTTTGTTGTCCCTGTCGAAGCGTGTATATGCCTTATATATATTTGAACAAACAGTACCTCTACATGTTCAAAAGTCAGTCAAAGCTATGATTTTGAGAGTAACAGATCCAAAACTGATTTGTCACCAATTCTCTAACAGCGTTTTAGGGCGTATCTAACCAAATGTGTCACAATTAGCTGATCTCGCCCTACTTCAAATATAACTTTTAAATATTTCTTTAACTTTTTCCTATTTCACAGATTGGAAGTATGCTCGGTCAGCCATACAACTAGCCAGGTTAGCTGTTGTTAGCAACACCAGTTGAAAACGCATTAAGTGGTATCATGCATACTAACACCGTAGCAACATGTCCACAGACACTGTGCGTACGACAATTTTAATGAGACGCAAATATACAGAATTGCTAAAATAAACAGTAAAACTGCAGCTTTCACTTACTGTTAATACAAGGTGCTGCCATCTTGGATTACGAACACGGGGCTAGTGGGGTTCTTCTGACTTTCCGAGTTGGAATTTCGACTTGAGGGCGTGTTCCAGTTGAAACTTTCGACTTGGAACTCAGAAATTCTGACCTCCGAGTACATCTGGAATGCGCCATTAGACCAGACAGAAGAATGACCCCTAATGGCTCTCCAACATGACACTCCAGCAGTATTTGGTCTCCCATTTAGGGACTGACTAGTACCAATCCTCCTCAGTTTTTATATAAGGCATATTTTCCCCTGTACCGTAATTCTTTATCATGTAAAACAAATGCCAGTATACAAATGGTAGAACAGATGCATGAACTGCTTTACAGTAAAGGTCAACACCACCCAAGCGAGAAAGCTTGGGAGGCTCATGCAAACATCTTTGCTCCAGTGCTCCAGGAGATGCAGACACTAGTGTAAACACTGTATAGCAGTGACTTGTTGTGTTGTCGTAAGACTTGGGACAAGTGTGAGTGAGGACTAAGGTGACAGATGACAGTTTCCAGCCTGCTAGCTAGTTATATATATACAGGTGCTGGTCATATAATTAGAATATCATCAAAAAGTTGATTTATTTCAGTAATTCCATTCAAAAAGTGAAACTTGGATATTATATTCATTCATTACACACAGACTGATATATTTCAAATGTTTATTTCATTTAACTGTGAGGATTAAAAAAAAAAAAAACTGACAACTAATGAAAATCCCAAATTCAGTATCTCAGAAAATTAGAATATTACTTAAGACCAATACAAAAAAAGGATTTTTAGAAATGTTGGCCAACTGAAAAGTATGAACATGAAAAGTATGAGCATGTACAGCACTCAATACTTAGTTGGGGCTCCTTTTGCCTGAATTACTGCAGCAATGTGGCGTGGCATG
>JACXGI010001643.1:6467-21671 GCA_016801175.1 Esox masquinongy
GGGGAGAGGGGGGGAGAGAGGGGGAGAGGGGGAGAGAGAGGGAGAGGGGGAGAGGGAGAGGGATGGAGAAAAAGAGAGAGAGAGAGGAGTAAGGGAGTTTCTCCCGAATGCTTGTTGAACTCCAATGTTGTTTTTTTGAGGTGGGAGGGTCTGGCCGAAATTTAGATGCAACTCAGTTGATCTAAATCTTAAAATAAATATGGATTCATTTTTTAAATACTATTCATTCAAATGTATTTAATGAAAATAGATCTATTATATTATCATATGATATTTATAATTTAAGGCAAAAAGCAGATTATGACGATAAAATATATACAATATCATGTGTATGTATTCATTATATAGAAACAGGAGTTTTACATCCTTTAGGAGAAACCAGCTAAACAGGGAAACTTGGAAAATGCTGCAGTCGGCAGAAGTAGAAGCAGTGTTGGTTGGATGTGAGCATTGTCTTGCCTGTATGGCATACTAGAGGGGACTAAGAGCTAATTACAAGTAAGATCAAAGGATCCCTCATACAGTTGTTCCTAGACACATCCGGGAAAACCACAAACACAGTGCTTCTTTTCTGCCACCTCAGACATTTCATTCTCCCGGAAAAATACAAAAACTGGGAACTTTCTTTGAGTGCATATTGTTAACTAATTATCTCAAGACAGTTATCTAACATTAGGCTACAGGGGTAAAAGGCTTTGTGTCATTTCAGGTTGTTTCAGTTTAATAATCAAACTGAACTTTTACAACCAAGGCGTTTACCGTTTTTATACGGTGTGTGTAACCTCCTGCAGCGCTGATCACACAGAGTTTTAATAGCATTTTTCTTTATAAACAGTCCTGTCATAACCCACTGCAGGCAATTAAGAATTAAATCATGGTCTGAATTACCAATTCAATTAATTAACAAATGTGTGTGTGTGTGTGTGTGTGTGTGTGTGTGTGTGTGTGTGTGTGTGTGTGTGTGTGTGTGTGTGCGCGCGCGCGCGCGCGCGTGTATGCGTGTATGCGTGTATACTTTTATTGCAATAGAATTATTGAAATTCAACACTACTGTTGTTTGCTCCTTGGGGTTTTAAGGCCGGGTGTTTTGTAAAAGCACTTTGTGACAACTGCTGATGTAAAAAGGGCTTTATAAATAAATTTGATTGATTTCTCAAACACAAACATTTCAATATCAGTGTGATATTTTTCTGAAAAATATGGGTTTCAAAATTACTGGCACCTCAAAGCACAGGATTTCAATGGTAGTGTCAATAACATTTGACAAAGTTCGGTCCTGGAAATTTGATTGATTTTGAGACTTGAGAACCCCTAGACTCTACTAGATCGTGCAGTTCTGAAACAGTAATTGTTGGATTCTTCTGTGCCTCCCTCACCATCTTCCTAAATGTGCGTGGGGGCAATATTCACATGCATCCTCTTCTTTGCAAACAGGCAAATTTTCCAGACTTCTAAAACTTTTAGATTGCCCTGACTGTGCTCAGTGGTATTTTCAATTGTTTAGTTATATTTTTATTTCCTTTACTTGGTCTGTGTAGGTGAACTACCATCTGTCTCCATTCAACTGGAAGTTCTTTGGTTTTACCCTTGGTGATGGATGACAACGGGAAGCGTGCGACCTGATATAAATACCCCAGGGAAACAGGAATAGATGAAAGCCATCAATGCAGTTCCTATAGAGTGGGACCTACTAAAAAAACTATAACAGATGCCACATTGTTTGTTTTTATTTTAAATACTCTTTAGGGGTGCCAAAACCTATGTTTGCAGAAAAAATCATGCTACTCAATAAAATGTTTTGTGATTGAGAAATGATTGTGTTGAAATAAAATTATATGGCTCCCCGTTCTGTTTGACGTCAAAATATGAGTCATCATGATACTTTTTTCACTGAACTTTAAGGAAGGGTACTTCTTGATTTGATTGTGTGTGTGTGTGTGTGTGTGTGTGTGTGTGTGTGTGTGTGTGTGTGTGTGTGTGTGTGTGTGTGTGTGTGTGTGTGTGTGTGTGTGTGTGTGTATGAGGAAGGTGGGACAGAAAAAGGTGAGGTGCCACTCAACATAATTTTAAACAAAATGTAATAAATTACAACTGGACATAAACTTAACATCTTTGTTTCCTTGAAATCTCTGCTAAATCCAGGCCTATGATATAGGCATCAGTAGAAGGTTTGTCCAGTTGAAGGTCAGATCTGCCCTCTGTCCAATAGGAGATGTTACTAGCCAGTAGACTTCGGGTTGCTGGGATGTGACACTGCATTGACTAGGACCCAGACAGGTCATGACACCCCTTCTCTCCTCATCTTCATTACAAAGCCAACTCCAATCAATGCTTGTTATTATACACGCACTGTACATACTGGCGCAATGGAGCTCACATGTCTGTTTGTCTATGTGACAAAACTAACACAGGAGTTCTGTCTGGATGTGGACATTATTAAGGCGATTCTATCCGCTCTAGCCCAGGCTAATGGAGAAGGAAAGGCTTCCCTGTCACAAAGCAAATATTGTGGTAGATTGTGTACTGCTTCAAGATACTAATGGTCGGTGTGTGTGTCCGTGTGTGTAAACCATCCAAGTGCTGGTATCTTCACAGCAGGCTTAAACGGGGCTGTGGCAGTCCATTTATTTACCACGGGGTGAATTCAATACAGAGAGCCATACATGAGACAGGGAGAATAAGAACACTGTCCAAGTGGGAGATTTATCACTCAGCTTAAACACATTGTTGTGCTTTTCTGTTCACAATGCTCACATCTATATACTATGGATTCACCATAGGTAAATAAGAACAAAAAAGGCTGTGAAATAATGTTTCTGTTGTTTACCAGCTTGGTCTTACACTCTAAATACCACATGAATCTAACCTTTAATTGATTGAAAATGGTTTAAATTATGTTTTTCAAAAATGTGTGTAACACAGTTATTGGCACCCTTGCATTTAGTACTTTATGCTCCCTCCCATGGCATAGATAACTGTTCAGAGTCAGGGGAACAAATAGGAAGGGATTTGAGACCATTCCTCCATACAGAGACGCTCCAGATTCTCGGTTGTGGACTCCAATTGTCAGTTCAACCCACAGGCTTTCAATGGGATTCATGATATTTTGAGTTACAGATCGACGCTAACACGCACATATCCTTAGATGCAGCCTAGACTGCATTATCCTCAGTCCACCTGTTTGGGACCCCCTCTGTCTGTGGATGACTGTCGATATGCTATCCCAGGGTCACGGTTAGAGACGTCATGAGCAGCTAGCTACTGTAGCATAGTCAGACACACTTGTCATTTACATACTAAACTATGAGCCAATTGTACCCGACCATATCAACCATCACACTTTATTAAATCACGGGATCATGAAATCAATGTGAGCTGTTATCGTTCTTCAAATGAGCGTTCTGTACCTTTAAATGATCCACTCTCCAGGTAATTAACGACCAGGGGTTAGGCGCGCTGCGGAGTGTTAACAACGGGCGATGGGTGTGAGGGGACACACTGAGCGCTTATTGGATAATAGTTATGTTCACATAAAATGCACTTCCTGTTCAGAGGCTTCTCAGATTGGTCAGAAGAGGTGCTATATGTGTAATTGACTTCTAAGGCATGAGGTGGTTCAATGTTACAGTTGGCTAGGAGATTATTCTTCATTCATGATGACTATCTACATTCATCAATCAATGAAACATTACTAATCAGAGGAAAACCACTGCACTGTAAGAATGAAACAGTAGCCTTATAGAAAGCAGTTATATCTGTTGAACTGGAGGCCCTAATGTAGATCAAACCAGCGTTACTGAGGGTGGTGGATGTCTATAAACCTCATTTAGCTCTTTTTTGCTCTCAAAGAAGTAATGACCTCTTCACAGTATAACTCTCTCTCCCTTTCTCCCGATCTCCAGTCCCATAGCAGCCAATGTAAGTCCCAAGGCTGTGGTTTACCCCCCAGCCAACATGGTGAACGGCTTCACACTAGCCTAATGATCAAAGTGGCCCATTTGTTTGAACAGACTCAGACAGAGTCATTAGAAATGCATATTACAGGACAGCTACTGCATATTAACGCCGTCCGCCAGCCAATTAATCATTAGTTCATCAATATCTCATTTGCATGAAATTATTCTCTTTTAAGAGCAAGTGTCTGGGGTGACGGGGTGAGTCCATCGATAATGCTAATGTTACCCTGATCCTGGAAGAGCGGGGGTGGGGGGTGGGGGGGAAAGAAGGCAGAAAGAGGTAGGCTCCTGGGACCTCAATTATGTCCCATTGTGATTGCAGTGACACATTAAATGAGTTATCATTTCATATTAATAAAATGGAACACTGAAGTATTGGATTCTCCTATGAGAAATTGTAGAAACGTTTCACACAGAACTTACAAAGCGCGGCTGGTATTGGCCAGACCGAAGCCACTCACTGTCTCAAGGTTACTTGATGCTCAGGGCACTTATGGATCATGGTGTGTAAACCCTGAGCACATGGCGGCGGTGTGTGTGAGTGTGACAGGGGCAGTAGATGGTAATGACAGCACAGGGAGTGATCGTGTCCTCCCATCCCCACTCCTGTGCGGTAGGAGGAGATGTGACAAGCATGCGATCCATCAGGACATTGATTCCGAAAGAGGGAAGAAGTAAAAGAAAGTGAAGAAAGAATGTACAAGGGGGAGAGAGAGAGAGAGAGAGAGAGAGAGAGGGTGGTGAACTGTGTTCCTCTCACAGGACAACTACAGTTACTGGATCAACTGTTTTCTTCCCAATGTGACACACCATAATTCCTCACTGTGCTCATGCATACTTTCAGGCCATCTCTCTATTCACAATCAGTCTGTTCTCTTCTTTCTCTGATCCGCTGTTCAACAGAGTCTCTTCAGCTCTCAGCTGATTAACAAAACATGAAAAGGGTTTCCCAAGTTCAGGACTTCTTATTGATTACTGCTATCTTCCCCCTCCCTATTCCAATCCACTCCTCCCTCCTCCCTCCTTCCACCTCTGCCCTCCTCTTCTCCCCATCTCCTCTCCATACACCCTCACACTGAAGGACACCCACACTAAACTGATACGGGGTAAGACGCACAAATGTACTCCTCTAGTTCTACTTTACATTCACAGTGATCAAATAGGGCTGGACATGCATCACAATTCTTGAAACAAAAAGGGCAATAAAAACAAAACCACAGGAATGAGAAACTTCAGCAGGTGCACTGATCCAGGAACAGTGATCAGGAGGTCACGTTGAAGGTCCTAATCAGTGGTGTGATATCAGCATGAACCTGGGAGATCCTCAAGGAACCATTTCATCCCAGTGATTCATTTTGCACTTTTGATTAGTTGAGACATTGTTTTAGGAGGACCCTTTACTTTGAAACCTATACATTCCCTGGTTACAACACAATTTGCATATTCATTGTTGATCCTAACAACTGGAATTGTATACTCAGATAAAAAAAAAATTGCTTGTTCATGACAAACCTAAAGGCTAAGACCTCCTTTCACTTAAAGAAACAATAATATTGATATTATATTTATTATCTTCTGAGTGTGGCACATAAAATAAGTTTTTTTTTTAAATTGACAATTTTTTAAAACAAGCATTTTAGTGAATTGAATGTTTTAAGCATTCTCCTAATGCTTACAATCTCTAAAGCAATACAGAGTTGGTCATACTTTTAACTGAATTGTTTATAGAGGGCATAAGATGTAATGTAAAATATATAAATGTTGGCATCACTTCTATGAATTACAATGGAAAAAAGGGGCTTGTAAAACAATGACACACAGCCACAGTTAGAAAGTATAATCAACTCCTTCCAGTCCTACAATAGTATTGTATTGTTTAATTAAGGGCTTCAATCAAACATACATACAGTATGTAATTGTTATAGCAGTATTAATGAAATAGTGGTTTTCTTTTCCAAATGGCCAAACAAGGCAGTAATAAACAATTGAAATATCACATGGTGACTAACTTACATTTACAGTACATACGTTCTAACAGATGGAGACCGGTCTACAGCGCAACATTGGAAGAGGCAGTCATAAAAAAAGGATTAATTAATCTGCCTGGCACCAATTAAAAAAATCAGACATGGCACAAAATTAAGAAACATTCATTTGTTTCAATTAAGGGTGTACGTTTTGACAGCTACAATGTATAGATATTCAAGTAATTAGGTAAAAGATCTTTATTGCACATCTACCGTGGCAGCGGGTCTAAGATCAGACATATAAGACAACAATTGATTATCATTCATTTTTTTTATTTAAGATATGACATAGAACAAGATTAAATTCATTAATACATGTAATCAGGAAATACAATATTACTCACATCATATGTAATATGCATAAATATTCTATTTTACAATCTAAAAAGGATGAACTGGAATTACATTAATTATAATGGATGGGCAAAAACAATTACCCAAAAGCCTTACCTTCAATATACATGCCTTATCTCGTCTGGAAGATTGCAAGCTCTACAATATTTTAATAAAAAGTTCAAAATTTAGAAGTTTAAAATGTTATATTAGGATTCTTTGGATCAGGTTCCTCAAACCTTTTTATCAGCCATTTTGCATGTGACGGGAAGTCAAAAGGTTGTTAAATCCAACAACAGAGCTGGAAAGTTGACCAATCATTTGTAGTCCCACTGAGCTCTGAGGTTGTTCCTGTGAATGAGGTTAAACAACTAAACATAACATATTTCCAGGTAGAAGGAATAAAATGTGCCTAGAAATAAAAGATATATTAATCGTGGACTGCTACAGATGGTTCAAGTCTCATGACAACTGCTATTCATACGAGACTCTGTTAGAATGCATAATTATGCTAATTAACACCTCATTATGGGCCAATTCTTTAGAGTCTCTTTTCTTTGGTTTCAATTTCATACGACTCAGCAGTTAGCATATCTGAACAAGACTTCAGTCTCTCTGTGAATATAACTTAAAAGAAATAACCTATAGGAAGGTTTTTAGGCAGAATCATGCTGTAGTGGTAAAATCTGGGGCAGTTTATTCAGAAGAGTTATCTGATCATTTGTCGGTCATAGAGATTGTTCCTGCATTTGTATTTTTTGTGACAACTGATGTATTTTGTGGTGTTGGGCATTAAAAACCTGAATTGCAGTATTTATGCAATAGCTGTTTTGCCATGGTCAAACAAGGCAACTGTAAACGTACTCCCACACAAATTATGCAAAGCCCCCTTTGGGCCAATTGAAATATTGCATAATGACAAACTCATTATAGTTGATCACTATAGCTTCTACCTTGGGGCAATCATGGTGATTTTGTACAGTGGTTTTTAAAAGTATTCAACCCCCTTTCACTTTTCCACAGTTTACTTATTTATTTCATATACTGTACAACATGAAATCAAAAGAGATTTAATCAGCTGTTCATGCAACTGTTCAGTACAAAACAGTCCATAATGTCAGTGAAAAATAAACTCGGCAAATGTTCTGAATTAACTACAAATAAAAAACAGAAAATAATTGATTGCATAAGCATCCGCCCCCATTGCTATGACACACCTTAATGAGCTGTGTTGCAACCAGTCTTCAAAAGTCATTTAATTAGTAGAAAGGAGACCACCTGTGAGAAATCAAGGTGGTCAGTTGTGTTTGGTACGAGTAGGAAGTGAATATTTATGCATTCAATTATTATCTGTTTTGTATATGTAATCAATTCAGACAAAAAACAGATTTTATTTTTCACTGGATATTATCAGTGGCAAAAAAAAACAAATCCATTTTGATGTTGTAACACAATAAAATGTGAAAAGTCTGAGGAGGTGAATACTTCTGAGAGTCACTGTATGTATGTTGGTTTTCAGTGTTATTTCTCCACTGTCCCTCTTTTCATAAGGTCTATTTACTGTCACTTTCCCGCCTATAAAAACTACAGCAGCTCTTCACTGATCTGGTAGATGGAGACAAACAGACAGATACAGACAGACAGATAGAGACAGACAGATTGAGAAAGACAGAGACAGATGGAGACAGACAGAGAGACATACAGAGACAGATGGTGACAGAGAGAGACAGACAGATAGAGACAGAGACAGACAGACAGACAGGCAGATAGACAGACAGAGACATAGACAGACAGAGAAAGACAGAGACAGCTGGAGACAGAGACAGCTGGAGACAGAGACAGCTGGAGACAGACAGCTGGAGACAGACAGCTGGAGACAGACAATCAGAGACAGACAGATAGAGACAGACAGATACAGAGAGGCAGACAGACACAGATAGAGGCAGACAGACAGACAGAGACAGTCGGAGACAGACAGAGACAGACAGATAGAGGCAGACAGACAGACAGAGACAGAGAGAATTGTTGGCTCTGTGCCATGGGGGCATTACAGGCAAGTGGTTAGTCTGAACAGCACACCATACACACACACACACACACACACACACACACACAGTGTGTGTATCTGTGAGCTGCACATCAACTAAAAGAAAACAGCAGCCTTCCACCCCCCACAACAAACCTCTACCTGGATGGAAGGGAGGGTCCTTCTGTAGGGTCGGTTTGGCTGAGTTCTACTGTTGGTTAGAACATAGAGAGGCAAGGCACAAACACTCAAACACAGCCCTTTTGTTACACACCCTGAATACTGTGAACATTCCACATACCGGTGACCCGCTAAAGTGTACATTCAAGAGTAAGTGAAAGGAGGAGAAGCATACATAATGCTCTAGTGACAGTGATCCAGTGTTCAACAACCACCCTGTTGACTCCCTCTGACTTATTGCATTACCACTTCACTAACACGATGGGACATCTGTCATCATCAGCATCATCACAGGTTAGGACATAAACCTCTCTCTGTCATAACATGCACCAATCAGCCTGCCAAACACAGCTACAACAGCCAATAGGCCAGCCACTGAGCACACCACACCCCTGGTGCATGTAATGAGGTATTAGACATTTATGGACCCAATTATACACATGACAGCAATTCTGTGGGAAGTTCAACCTGAGCAGCAACAAATAATGCTAGTAATTTCCAAATGAAATCCCAATCATAATTTCAGTGCCCTCCATAATTATTGGGACAGCGAAACATTTTGATTTTTTGGTATTTTAAATCAAACAATTACTATAATATTAAAGTATAGATTGGCAGCTTGTATTTAAGATTATGTAGCAACAAAAAATGTAATAAATGCCAATATTTGAATAACTTCTTATTATGTATTATCTGTGGCCTTTTGTAATAAAAAACAATGCTACTGCAATAACATGACCATGATATAATTAAATAACTTGTACTGATAATGTAATAATATACTCAAATCACTGTATTTACAGTTGTAATCAAAAGTATCAACCCCCTTTGCAAATCAGGTTTAGTGACAAAATGTACAGACTTTCAGGTCTTTGCAATGAACAAATTAAACGACAACAAATGCTTCAAGTGGTTTCCCCAAATTCAACTGAAAATGCAACTTATAATGACTTCTCCGATCTCAAAATTATTAAACCTCCTGAATGGAATCCCTCACAACAGCACAAATACAGCTCTGGAAAAAATTAAGAGACCACTGCAAAATTATCAGTTTCTCTGGTTTTACTATTCATAGTTATGTGTTTGAGTAAAATTAACATTTTTGTTTTATTCTATAAACTACTGTCAACATTACTCCCAAATTCCAAATAAAAATAATGTAATTTAGAGGATTTATTTGTAGAAAACAACAACTGGTCAAAATAACCAAAAAAAGATGCATTGTTTTCAGACCTCAAAATAATGCAAAGAAAACATTCATATTCATTTTTCAAGAACAAAATACTAATGTTTTAACTTAGGAAGGGTTCAGAAATCAATATTTGGTGGAATAACCCTGATTTTTAATCACAGCTTTCATGCGTCTTGACATGCTCTCCACCAGTCTGTCACATTGCTGTTGGGTGACTTTATGCCAATCCTGGCACAAAAATTCCAGTAGCTCGGCTTTGTTTGATGGCTTGTGACCATCCATCTTCCTCTTGATCAAATTCCAGAGGTTTTCAATGGGGTTTAGGTCTGGAGATTGGGCTGGCCATGACACGGTCTTGATCTGATGGTCCTCCATCCACACCTTGATTGACCTGGCTGTGTGGCATGGAGCATTGTCCTGCTGGAAAAACCAATGCTCAAAGTTTGGGAACATTGTCAGAGCAGAAGGAAGCAGGTGTTCTTCAAGGATAACCTTGTACTTGGCTTGATTCATGCGTCCTTCACAAAGACAAATCTGCCCGATTCCAGCCTTGCTGAAGCGTCCCCAGATCATCACCAATCCTCCACCAAATTTCACAGTGGGTGCGAGACACTGTGGCTTGTAGGCCTCTCCAGGTCTCCGTCTTACCATTAGACGACCAGGTGTTGGGCAAAGCTGAAGATCTGACTCATCAGAGAAGCTGACCTTACTCCACTCCTCTACGGTCCAATCCTTATGGTCTTTTGCAAACTTCAGCCTGGCTCCTTTTTGTCTCTCATTGATGAAGGGCTTTTTTCTAGCCTTGTACAACTTCAGCCCTGCCCCTAGGGAGCCTGTTTCGAACCGTCCTCACTGTGCACTTCACCCCGACTGCTGTCTGCCATTCTTTTTGTAGGTCACTTGATGTCATCCTATGGTTGTTGAGTGACATTCTAATGAGTTGACGGACATCTCGGTCAGTGGACAGTCGTTTTCGCCCTCTGCCAGTCTGTGGCTTTTTTGTCCCCAATGTCTGTTGCTTGACCTTGTTCTTATGAACCGCCATCTTTGACATTTTCAGGATGGAAGCAACCTGACGCTCACTATATCCCTCTGTCAGTAAAGCCAGAATTGAATCCTTCTTTTCCTCACTCAAAGTTTTTCTTTTCAACTCTTTCATCATGCTGAATAGTTATTTTTTTATTCAAATTACCTTTGAGGCACTACTTGCACTGTTTTTGCCTTCCAGCTGGTCCTATTGCAAGAGGATAGTGATGACCACAGCAGTGGTTTTTATAGTTTTCCACATTAAATTAGATTTGGTTCAGAGAATCACCTAATCAGTACCTCATTAAGTAAAATGAGGTATGCCTGTGTTGGAATTTAACAGACACTGGAATGGAATGGCTGCCATACATGTAGAGATGCTGATTTAAGAAAAATTAGGAGTGGTCTCTTAATATTTTCCAGAGCTGTATGCAAAATGGGTGTTGTCTCAAGCACATCTGATGCGACTAATCAAGGGCTTCATTAGTTGCACCAGGTGTGTTTAGCTGGAGCACATGAAATACCTCTACTGGCTCTACTGGCTAATATGGCTAAGTCAAAAGAATGGTCCAAAAAGTTAAGAGAAGAGATCATCGCCCTTCACAAATAAGGAACAGGATATAAAAAGATATGAATACTGAATGTTCCTAGAGACACTGTTGGATGCATAGTTCGCAAGTTCAAAGTTAAAGGAACAGTTACACTACCTGAACGCGGCAAAAAAAGGAAGCTATCAATGGCTGCAACCAGATTTCTGAGGAGGCAGGTTGTGAAAAACCCTTGAGTGATGGCAAAAGTCCTGCAGCAAGACTTGGTTGCAACAGGCACTGAGGTTTCAGTGAGCACATGTACTGAACGCAGAAGGTTTCCATGCCAGAACTCCAAGACATACACCACTACTGACCCAAAAGCACAAGAAAAGTTAGATCCAATATGCTCAAAATCATGTAAATAAGCCACGGACGTTTTGGGATTCTGTTCTGTGGAGCAATGAAACAAAACTGGAACTTTTCGGCACGATGGATCAGCGGTATGTCTGGAGGAAGAAGAATGAAGCATACGCTGAAAAGAAGACTCTGCCCACAGTTAAGCATGGTGGTGGCTTGGTGATGCTCTGGGGCTGCTTTGCCTCCTCCGCCACTAGAAACCTGCAGTGTGTGATGGCAAGATGGATTCATAGAAGTATCAGGAAATCCTAGGAGAAAATATCATGCCATCTGTGAGGAAGCTGAAGCTTGGGCGTCATTGTACCTTCCAGCTGGACAATAATCCCAAGCATACCTCAAATTCCACCAAGACTTGGTTGCAGAAGTAGTCCTGGAAGATTCTACAGTGGCCATCACAGTCACCTAACTTGAACCCCATAGAAAATGGCGGGATTTGAAGAAGGTGGTTGCAGCATGCAAACCCAAGAATATTACTGAACTGGAGGCTATTGCTCATGAGGAATGGGCTAAGATTCCTCAGGAACACTGCCAGAAGCTGGTGTCTGGCTATGCATCTCATTTGCAGCAGGTCATAACAGCAAAAGGGTGCTCTACTAGGTATTAAAGATGCTTGCCATGAAGGGGTGGAATAATTTTGAGACAGGGGAAGTCATTATACATTGCATTTTCAGCTGAATTTGGGGAACTCACTTGAAGCATTTGATGTGTTGTGTTATTTTAATTGATTTTGTTTGATTTGTTCTTTGCAAACAGCTGACAGTCTGTAAAGTTTGACAATAAACCTGATTTGCAATGGGGGTTTAATGATTTTGATTACAACTTTGTTTTATTTATTGGCTATCAAGTGCTTATCCTGATCAAGAAAACTGATCAGGTGACTATACCAAACCAGACTCCTGAACCTTACCCCTAACTAGCAACACACACACACACACACACACACACATACACAGTAAGCAGCCATAGAGTCATGTATATACTGCAAACACACCTATTCTAAAGAGACAACGAAAAAGAAGAAACTTACATGAAAGCTTTCTGTAGCTGCTTTTCAAACCTGGAATTTTGAGCCATTTCTCCTTACAGAACTGTTTTTGTGTATTGATATTATTAGGATGACTTGCATGACTGGTTTGCTTTAGGTTATGTCACAGCATTTCAATAGGGTTTAGGTGAGAACTGTTACTTGGCCATTCCAAGATGTGAATTTTTTTCTCTTTAAGCCATTGTTTTAGGTTTGCTTTTGTATTTGTCATGCCACATGACCCAACCTCTTTTAAGCTTCAGTTGAATATTACTCTGAAATTCTCAAGTAGAATTTCCTGATACAAGTTTGCAGTAGCGTCAGACCGGGGTAAAATGGGTACAGAGTATATAGGGCCCTAACGTGTAGAGGGGCCCTCGAAAACTGTTTGAACCTTGAATAGAGGGGAGGGGCCATCAGAGACCGCCTATGTACAGTACAGGGCCCAGAATTTTGTGCTACACCCCTGCAAGTTTGAATTCATTGTTCCCTCAACAATGTCAAGCCGTCCAGACCCTGTAGGTATTACACTAAGATACACTAACATGGTGACTTACTACACATAGACAAAGTAACATAAAACTGCTTTTCTTTAACCTGTTCAGTAGGTTTATCCTTCAAAAAGCTGTTCAGATGACTTTACCAAACAAGTTTCACTGAATTTAATGCATTCAAATTATGATTTTGCCCCCCAGCCCCACTTATTGTGTGTTGACACCAAACTCCACTCTTAACAGTAATTATTTCTGTGAAATACATTTTCATGTTACAAATACTAACATGAAATATAATTGCTGGATAAGTCTCCACCAACTGAGTTAATATTTGGTTGAAGCACCTTTGACAGTAATTATAGGAATTTTCCAGGCCTGTAGTTAGGCCATGAATATCCCTTGAATCATGGTCTAAACAAATAACAAATGAAAGGTGTATGGCCCCACCCAATCCCTACCTATCTCAGACCGTTCCTCAGGACTGGATGACCAAGCAAGTTTAAAACTAATCCGACTATCAAAAGGTGCCAATTTTCTAAGAGATACAGGGTTGTACATCCTAGTTCAGATTATACAGCATATTGTTAAATTTTTCCATGAGGTTTCAAACTGGTTTTCAAACTTTGTTTCTGACTTGATTTAGGTAATTTAATGTGTTAAATAAAGATCTGTCAATTAATACATTTGGCTACAGAGTGTTTTTTCTTAATGAGCTCTTCTGTCATGACTGGCAGCATCGAAAGTAGGCTCTAATCTGAATGAAGCACTACACGTGAATAAGTACACCCTCAAAAGCTGCACCTATTTTAGCTCACCTGATTCTAATTTTAGCCATTTTATGTTATGGTAAAGGTAGGGATGGACTTGCTTATTCCACACAATGAAAATGCATTTCAAATTATTTTAATTACATAAATAGTTTGAAAGTTACATTTCTTTTGTGAAAATTGTTAAATTGTGTTACTTTTTCAATGAATGAGGTGGGAATTTAGCCATTGTGTCTAAATATGATGCAAAAAAGACAACTTTCCAAAGGGTGTACATACTTTTTCACAAGACTATATCTGTGAGGGGAGTTATTTATGGAAGTGATCGATGAAATACCAAAGGCGAAATCAGAAAGGTGGTGTTTGACCTTCTGTCTTGACCCTATACAGTGGATATAAAAAGTCTACACACCCCTGTTAAAATGCCAGGTTCTTGTGATGTAAAAGAATGAGACAAAGATAAATCATGTCAGAACCTTTTCCACCTTTAATGTGACCCATAACGTGAACGTGAACAATTCAATTGAAAAACAAACTGAAATCTTTGAGGGGGAAAAATAAAAAATAAAAATCTCACAATAACCTGGTTGCATAAGTGTGCACACCCTTAAATTACTACTTTGTTGAAGCACCTTTTGATTTTATTACAGCACTCAGTCTTTTTGGGTAGGAGTCTATTAGCATGGCACATCTTGAAGCGGCAATATTTGCCCACTCTTCTTTGCAAAAGCGCTCCAAATCTGTCAGATTGTGAGGACATCTCCTGTGCATAGCCCTCCTCAGATCACCCCACAGATGTTCAATTGGATTCAGGTCTGGGCTCTGGCTGGGCCATTCCAAAATGTTAATCTTCTTCTGGTGAAGCCATGCTTTTGTGGATTTGGATGTGTGCTTTGGGTCGTTGTCGTGCTGAAAGGTGAACTTCCTCTTCATCTTCAGCTTTCTAACAGAGGCCTGAAGGTTTTGTGCCAAAATTGCCTGGTATTTGGAACCGTTCATAATTCCCTCCCCCCTGACTAAGGCCCCGGTTCCAGCTGAAGAAAAACAGCCCCAAAGCAGGATGCTGCCACCACCATGCTTCACTGTGGGTATGGTGTTCTTTGGGTGATGTGCAGTGTTGTTTTTGCGCCAAACATACATTTTGGAATTATGGCCAAAAAGTTCAACCTTGGTTTCATCAGACCATGACACATTTTCCCACGTGCTTTTGGGGGACTTGATGTTTGTTTTTC
>JACXGI010001643.1:21771-81346 GCA_016801175.1 Esox masquinongy
CCTACCCCATAGCCCATTCATATGAAGAATACGGGAGATTGTTGTCACATGTAGCACACAGCCAGTACTTGCCAGAAATTCCTGCAGTTCCTTTAATGTTGCTGTAGGCCTCTTGGAAGCCTCCCTGACCAGTTTTCTTCTCGTCTTTTCATCAATTTTGGAGGGACATCCAGTTCTTGGTAATGTCTCTGTTGTGCCAAATTTTCTCCACTTGATGATGACTGTCTTCACTGTGTTCCATGGTATATCTAATGTTTTGGAAATTCTTTTGTATCCTTCGCCTGACTGATATCTTTCAACAATGAGATCCCTCTGATGCTTTGGAAGTTCTCTGCAGACCATGGCTTTTGCTCTGAGCTGCAACTGAAAAAATGTCAGGAAAATCCTACTAGAACAACTGAACTTTATTTGTGATTAATAACAGTCACTTTAAATGATGGCAGGTGTGTAATGACTTCTATTTAACATGAGTTTGAATGTGATTGGTTAATTCTGAACACAGCCACATCCCCAGTTATAAGAGGGTGTGCACACTTATGCAACCAGGTTATTGTAAGGTTTTTATTTTTCATTTTTCCCCCTCGAAGATTTCAGTTTGTTTCCCAATTGAATTGTTCACGTTATGGGTCACATTAAAGGTGGAAAAAGTTCTGACATGATTTATCTTTGTCTCATTCTTTTACATCACAGAAACCTGGCATTTTAAGAGGGGTGTGTAGACTTTTTATATCGTCTGTACATATATATATTTTAGCTAAACATTTTGTTTAAATGGGAATTAATGTTTTGACATAAGCAAACTCTTTATTTCTCCAAAATTCCAATATTTAGAAGTATCATTTTTGGGGATAACTTTGCTCTCCTCCCAGTGGGTACAAGATCTAAAGGTACATTTACATTTTATTTTTCCATTCTGTGAGATATTATATTGGTGATTTGCAAAAGTAAAAATGCATGGATCAAGCTTTATAAAGATTTTATAGAGCTTCAGTCTGGGAGTTCACCAGTCATTGAAAAAATAAACTGTCAAAATGGGTTTAACTTGAGAACAGTCTTTACCCCATTAATTGGACTCCTTAACCCATCATGCTTGTCTCAATATAATTGCGGATGTTCGACAACCCTCCAAAACAAAGTTTTAGTTCCCCTTTTTAAAATGAGGAAATTGTGGAAATCCTCAGTTGATCAATAGCGGACTGTCTTCCTGAAAGGGTATGCAGTCACAAAAAGAGGATGGTGATTTAATGAGCTCATTGAGCTGAACAGTTCTGACGTTATGGAGAACATTTACGCTAACGTTGGTGTGGATGCCATCATTCAGCATGATACCAACATTAAAGAAAATAACATAAACTCCAAAGGTATGATAAACCACTTGATAAGATGAAAAGGCACCAGACACAGACATCCCTTTAGTAATGAGTCAGTGAATGTTTGTCTGTACTAGATTTTTGTACAAATTGTTGTTTAATATCTTTCCTCCTTAGAGAAGCGTAACCACCTTAGATGTGCTGCAGTGTGTCTGGGGCTGTTGTGTGTTCTTTTACTGGCTGTGATCATAGGTGTTTGTGTTCACTGTAAGTTTACTCAGTTTCATTTCATTCACTCTGTAGTTTTGTTGTATCTTGGTAATAACCTTTTACGTTCCTCTGCAGACAACAACGTGACATATGAATTTCAGAAGGGGCAGACTTTGCTACAGACAGAGAGAGACCAGCTACAGACAGAGAAAGACCAGCTACAGACAGAGAGAGACCAGCTACAGACAGAGAGAGACCAGCTACAGAAAGTGAGAAACCAGCTAAAGACAGAGAGAGACCAGCTACTGACCGAGAGAAATGGCCAAAGAAATAAAATGAAAATTCTGGGTGAGTGAATTATCCTTATCAGACCACATAATTTGTAGTTGCTGCATTAAATCATATCCACCCCAATCATGTTGATATTTCCTAATTATGATGGTCACTATGGGTGTTATTGGGCACATGGGTTTAAGCTGCTTATGAGCAGCGCCGTCATGACTCATTGAGTAACTCAAGTAATTCGATTCCTTGAATATAATTTAATGCCTCAAGCAAAAAGAATTGTTAAAAAATAATGAATCTTTCGCTATATGCATGTGACCGTTGCAATCCTCAGAATATAATTAGCGTTAGTGTCAAGGTTATTATTGGGAAGCGACAGTCACATCAAACAAGATGCAATTTTATAAAGGGTAAAGTTTTTACAATATGTGTCTCTATCCCTAGGTACTTGGTGATTCCCTATTAGTGATGTGCATTTTGCGAAGGATTCATTCTTTTTGAACAATTATTTTTAGTGACTTTTTAGTGACTGTTAGTGAGATTAGTCACAAACTAATCTCACGATTAGTTTGTGACTCGTTCAATTGTATCGTTCATTCAAACGGTTGGCAGCAGATCTCCCCAGCATGATAATTGGCTTTATACACAGTCCACCAGCTCAGTACTACAATCAACGTCTGTGTATATTCGTATGGAGGACCAAACTTGCCATAAATAAATAAGTATCAATCAATATATTTATACTTTACTCAATATATTTTAAATATAATGAAATATAATTTCTGTATTTCCTTGTTCTTCAGCTAATGAGGCACTGTCAAAGTATGTCATGGTATCACCTTACTCCAAATGATCGGCATCAGAGTGCAAAGATCTTTACATGCCTTGGTTGCTATGACTATGTTAGTACACAAATGGCTACATGAAGAGATTGGAGGAAGGGGCATCGCCTTAATTCAGATGACGCAGAGCACTTAGACCGCAGATAACATTTAACTGCATTGGGCTTAACTGACATTTGACAGCAATTTCAAATGTTTTTTATGTAGTCTATACTTCTGTGGCTTAGTTTTGTTAGATTACATTTAGATTACATTGGGTTTGCATGCTGCAACCGCCTTCTTCAAATCCCACCAGAGATTTTCTATGGGGTTCAAGTCAGGTGACTGTGATGGCCACTGTAGAATCTGCAGGACTACTTCTGCAACCAAGCCTTAGTGGAATTTGAGGTTTGCTTGGGATTATTGTCCAGCTGGAATGTACAATGGCGCCCAAGCTTCAGCTTCCTCACAGACGGCATGACATTTTCTCCTAGGATTTCCTGATACTTCAATGAATCCATCTTGCCTTCCACACACTGCAGGTTTCTAGTGCCAGAGGATGCAAAGCAGCCCCAGAGCATCATCGAGCCACCACCATGCTTAACTGTGGGCAGAGTGTTCTTTTCAGCGTATGCTTCATTCTTCTTCCTCCAGACATACCGCTGATCCATTGTGCCGAAAAGTTCCAGTTTTGTTTTATTGCTCCATTGAGCAGAATCCCAAAACTTCTGTGGCTTATTTACATGATTTTGAGCATATTGGAGCTGACTTTTCTTGTGCTTTTGGGTCAGTAGTGGTGTATGTCTTGGAGTTCTGGCATGGAAACCTTCTGCGTTCAGTACATGCCTTACTGTGCTCACTGAAACCTCAGTGCCTGTTGCCACCAAGACTTGCTGCAGGTCTTTTGCCATCACTCAAGGGTGTTTCACAACCTGCCTTCTCAGAAATCTGGTTGTAGCTGTTGATAGCTTCCTTTTTTTGCCCCTTCCAGGCAGTGTAACCACTGTTCCTTTAACTTTGAACTTGCAAACTATGCATCCAACGGTGTCTCTAGGAACATTCAGTATTCATATCTTTTTGTATCCTGTTCCTTGTTTGTGAAGGGCGATGATCTCTTCTCTTAACTTTTTGGACCATTCTTTTGACTTAGCCATATTTCTAACACGCAGTCAAACGTGACACTCAACAAACCCCTAGCCATTTCATGTGTTCAAGCTCAAACACAGGTGGTGCAACTAATGAAGCCCTTGAACACCTGTTTTGCATATTTGTGCTGTTGTGAGGGATTCTATTCAGGGGGTTGAATAATTTTGAGACTGGGGAAGTCATTATAAGTTGCATTTTCAGTTGAATTTAGGGAAACCACTTGAAGCATTTGTTGTGTTGAGCTATTTCAATTGCTTTTGTTTGATTTGTTCACTGCAAAGAGCTGAAAGTCTGTAAATTATGACAATAAACCTGATTTGCAATGGGGATTGTATAATTTTGATTACAACTATACCAGGAGATATTCCAGAAGGCACATTGTCATTTTTTCAAACAATCCATTATTCAGCTCTGTCCAAGTCTGTAATTAGCGTTATTAGTATCGTCCAAATTCATGAATGGAAACGGTTCGTACCGCTATCGCAAAGCTGCATTGCAAGCGGAAAACTACTCCAAAACGCTTCAAACTACATTCTGTCGCGGTAGCATCAATTATAAACTGTACACTGATGAAACAGCCGGCAGAATTGGCTGATTTTAAACTGGCACTAGCAAACTATTTCCTATAGCCACCATACACAGCTTATAGTCTTCGGCAGTGATGTCATCGAGGTGAGCGTGAACTTTAACCTCAACAAGCTATGTGAAGATAGGTTGCTTCGCCTAGCTTTTTAAAATTGCTGCTTGTTTACACTTATGTAAATTATTGCTATATTTTTGCTTTCTTCTTATATTTCTTAATTCTTACTACATAGATGTTGTGTGCCATGTCACAAGAATTTCATTGTGCAGGATGATGCTGTGTTATTCGGTGCATTTGATAAATCAAATTTGAACTACTGGATTTGTGTCAATGTCAACTTCTGCCTACTCGTTTGTCTGCTCGTGGATCTTGAGTTGAAATTAAATTCTACCTGCTCTGCAATTGGGACAATACTTCTGCCTCTCCCAAGTCATATTGTGGGAGATTCAATGGAGCAACTTCGCCAACAAGACATACAATTTTTGCAAGAAACATTTTAATACAGAGGATCGTGATCCACATTCACTTAGAAGAGGACTAAAGGTGAATTCAATTCCATCAAGTTATCCTATAGAAAGACAAGACAGATTGTTTTGTTATAATACACAAAGTACACATTGCCTCCAGATATTCTGGGCAAGGGTTGGGGATTAATTAATGTGTTCACCATCGCACCCCTTTAGCTGCTGTCCAAGCTTCTATTCGATCAATTCATCATCTGTGTATTATGGTTTGAGCAAGTAAGGCTCTATCCTCCAAAAAAATTTTCTTCCTGCTCATATTCATAGTCAGACATAATATATATGTATTGTCCTTCCTCTCTCAAGCAAATAAAGTTTGACTGTTCAAGGTGAATATCAAAGACGAAATAGGTAACTTGCTTTCTAGCTAGCGAATACTAACTTTCATGGACTGTGATATATACACTTACTCTTCCTGAACGAACACATAGATTATACAGTTGTGAACAATTGTATCAATCGTTCACAATTGTATCAATCCACATGGAGTGTTTTAGAGTAAAACACGTGTAGTGTTTTAGAGTAGTTTTCCGCCTTGCAACGCAGCTTTATGTTAGCAGTACGTACAGCCTCCATTCATGAATTTGTACGATATTAACAACGCTAATTACTAACTGAGACAAAGCTGAATAATGGATTGTTTTAAAAATGTCTCTATGTGCCTGAAGGACCAAATCAGGGTAAGGGGACTGTCACCGAAATATGATTTTTGGATGAACTATCTCTTTAACAACTCAACACCAACACAACAGCCTACACAACTCCTCCATCCCGATTAAAAGGTACAAATAATTGCATTGATAACTGCTGGCTATAATACCACCCGGACTGACTCAAGAGTACACAGGCAGCATTTACTGGTTGTTAGGAGGAAGCACGCATGAACATGTTTTACATTGCCGACTGCAAAAATGGTTAGAAAGCTTGGTAGGCTGCTGCTGTTTGACTTGACATTAAAAAGAACTTGTTTTTAATCTTGGTGCTGAACTAGTGTCTAACAGCTAAATTCATGTTAGGTGTTTTAATGAAGCCACGTAGAAGGCATGACTAAAGTTCAAAACTATGTAGAGACCTCAGCCAAATTGCAGAAAAACAAAAGGTTAAATCACTCAGCTGTGAAGTTAGGGCAAATCCCCAATATAAAGATCTATATTTGTTGGAACATCCAACATCACACCATTGTAATCATGGAACACTTGTTTAGGTCTCCCCTTTAGAATAAGACCATCCCCAAGGTTGTGTGATGGATGGTTGATATTTGAGAGTGGATTCTCCTTTGACCAGTGCAAATGTATGCCAGTTAGCCTATAGAAAAACCCAGAGGAGTTTTTGGAAAAAGACAAGGTCCTTTTCTCCGAGCGAATAGGCTACAAAAATGGCGCGTCTTTACAGGTCTCTCACAGGGGGTCTGATGGGGATAACAAGTTGTTTTCAACGCTAGTGCATATGTCTAAACCAAGAAGAGTTTTTGGGAAAACACGATTGCTTAAATTACGAGTCTGGTCCTATGCACTGGTACTGAAATTGACCCATTTCAATGCCAGGACTCCCGGGACAGACCAGCAAAAACCCACCGTTCTTATAGCCTGTTTTTCCGATTCATGTCTCCTATGCACAATGATGCATGTGCTTAAACTAGGAATAGTGATTGGCAACATGGGGATGCTCCAAGGATCTAAAACAGCATTCACCGTCTCCACAGTCTGATCTGCCACTCTGGGCTTGATTGCTACGTCTGACTGTTAAATTCCTGCCCCCTCATTAGCTTAAGGATAAGGAAATGCAGAAATAAATAAATACAGAAATAAAAGACTATGTAAATAAATAAATACAGAAATAAAATATTATGGAAATACATACTGAAAAGAATGATTAAGAAAATAAATATTTAAGTACAAATTCATGTCATGTTTTACAAATGGCACAAAATTGTATTTATTTTGGTGTACATTTACATTTAGTTGCAGATAGATCATTACATTTTTTAAATGTTTTAAATATACATTTGTGCTCATAAGTTTGCATACCCCGGCAGAAATTGTGAAATTTAGGCATTGATTTTGAAAATATGACTGATCATGCAAAAAAAAAACTGTCTTTTATTTAAGGATAGTATGAAGCCATATATTATCACATAGTTGTTTGGCTCCTTTTTTAATCATAATGATAACAGAAATCACACAAATGACCCTGATCAAAAGTTTACATACCCTTGTTGCAAACTTGGGTATGTAATGTTTGGCCTTGTTACAGACACACAAGGTGACACACACAGGTGAAAATGGCAATTAAAGGTGAATGTCCCACACCTGTGGCTTTTTAAATTGTAATTAGTGTCTGTGTATAAATAGTCAATGAGTTTGTTAGTGCTCACGTAGATGCACTGAGCAGGCTAGATACTGAGATGGAGAACAATATAAAAAGAAATCCAAAGCCTTGCAAATGCCAGTCAATATTGTTCAATCACTTATTAAGAAGTGGAAAATTTGGGGATATTGGCTTGATACCAAGCCAAGATCAGGTAGGTCAAGAAAGATTTCAGCCAAAACTGCCAGAAGAATTGTTCGGGATTCAAAGAAAAACCCACAGGAAACCTCAGGAGAAATACAGGCTTCTCTGGAAAAAGATGGTGTGGTTGTTTCAAGGAGCACAATACGACGATACTTGAACAAAAATGAGCTGCATGGTCAAGTTGCCAGAAAGAAGCCTTTACTGTGCCAATGTCACAAAAAAGCCTGGTTACAATATGCCCGACAACACCTTGACACGCCTCACAGCTTCTGGCACACTGTAACTTGGAGTGACGAGACCAAAACAGAGTTTTATGGTCACAACCATAAGCGTTATGTTTGGAGAGAGGTCAACAAGGCCTATATGAACAGAATACCATCCCCACTGTGAAGCATGGTGGTGGCTCACTGATGTTTTGGGGGTGTGTGAGCTCTAAAGGCACGGGGAATCTTGTGAAAAATTATGGCAAGATGAATGCAGCGTGTTATCAAAAAATTCTGTCAGACAATTTGCATTCTTCTGCACAAAAGCTGCGCATGGAACGCTATTGGACTTTGCAGCACGACAATTACCCTAAGCACAAGGCCAAGTTGACCCTACAGTGGTTACAGCAGAAAAAGGTGAAGGTTCTGAAGTGGCCATCACAGTCTCCTGACCTTAATATCATCGAGTCACTCTGGGGAGATCTCAAACGTGTGGTTCATGCAAGATGACCAAAGACTTTGCATGACTTGGAGGCATTTTGCCAAAATGAATGGGTAGCTATACTGCAAGAATTCGGGGCCTCATAGACAACTATTACAAAAGACTGCATGCTGTCATTGATGCTAAAGGGGGCAATACACAGTATTAAGAAATAAGGGTATGCAGGCTTTTGAACAGGGGTCAGTTCATTTTTTTCTTTGTTGCCATGTTTTTTTTTATGATTGTGCTATTCTGTTATGACCTATAGTTGAATGTGAATCCCATAAGAAATAAAAGACGTGTTTTGCCTGCTCACTCATGTTTTCTTTACAAATGGTACATATATTACCAATTCTCCAAGGGTATGCAAACTTTTTAGCAGGACTGTAAAAGTGTTTATTGAGACATTATTAATTTATTTTTAATCATGGCAGGTTTGCTCCTCAACACATTCGCAGCAAAAAATAGATAAAGCCAGGAGCATTATAAAGACATGTTCATAACTGATGATTGGTGGCAGGCTACAATAATGAATTTAGTTAGTTGATTATTGACTGTTATAAATACAGATGAAAACATGCACCAAGCTTTGATCAATGACTGACTCGCTCAGTTTTATCGTTCAGTTGAACTGTTGTTTCTCTGGGCATCACTGACTCAAATGAAAGAAATTACTCAAAAGATTTGTTTGTTTTACTGAATAACTCAAAAAGACCTGATTCAGTAAAAAGGATCAGACTTCCCATCATTAAAACCTATTATCCCTTACATGAGCAATGAATGTGAATTTTGTGTAATAGTCTTTGCTAAGTATGGGGTTTGTTTTAATTAGGAAAATTAGGCACAAAGTGCTTAAGCACAAAGTGCTTAATTTTTCACTACATAAGTTAAAGGTATTGCAATACTGATCAATATCAAATAATTTTTGATGTAAGATTTGGAATAATTTTATAAATATCATGCAAAGTTTTACTTTTATCCATCATATCGAACATAGTCTGTTTTTATACATACAACTCGATTAATCATCAGAATACTAGATTCCCAAAACTGGCATTAATGACAGCCCTGTACCTGCGACTTTCACATGATTTCCTTTGCTCTTCAACAGAGAAAAACTTTCAACTTGGATGGATTCATTTTCAATCAAGTTTGTACCTTTTCTCAACTGTGAAGAAAACTTGGGAGCAGAGTAGAAAGGACTGTCAAACAAATGGTGCAGACTTGGTGATCATTAATAACCAAGCAGAACAGGTGAGATGAGTGAGTGAGGGCAACATAAGGCCTTTTCACAATGCATTGTTCTTATCCCCAGGCTATCTTTGCCCCAGACGAAGACTGGCTTTGGGCAAGCTTAGCCAGTGTTTACACAAGAGTTTTTTATTCCTGGGCTAAGTTTAACCCTAGGCTAAGGATTCACACTTGAACACTTGAATTTTACATTCTAATTGGCTGACACACAATCGATGTTATGCTCCCATGATTCAGTTAACGACTTTCGGAGATCGGTGGATCATGATGTCCTCATCTGCATTTGCCTTGAGAACTTAGTTAAAACAACGCAAAAAAAGAGAATAACAGAGACATGAAAATACGAACATGAGGCGGAGAATGACTACTGCAGTTGGACCTTTTATCTTTACACGGATTTCCTAGATTTACTTCAAAAGCTAGCTAAAAGTTCTCTCAGATACGCTGGTATAGTGGAATGACAGCATTTTCTGGAGTGAAAGGACCAATACAGAGCTGCAGTGTAGCTGTTGGTAATTGTGCATCATCAGCATATGTAAATTAAGTAAAAGTACAGCTTGTGTGATTGGATAACAAGCATTCTATGCTTTTGTTCTTGACCCCATTTCACACTGATTATTTTGTCACAATTTTTCTGGGGCTATAGCCCTGAAAAGTCAATGCTAACCCTGCTCTGGAGCTGGGCCAGCTAGCCCTGGGCAAAGGTTGGTGCTAGCTCACAAAATGTGCCAGTGGAAACACATACAGAGAAACATATATGATCATTTTTATCAGGGACTCAATTGAGTTGTGTTTACATGTTTCTGTGCCAATATTTAGAATTTTATTCATGGACTGAAGGAGATGTTCTGGATTGGTCTACTTGACAAGGAGAAAAAGATGTCATGGAAATGGGTGGATGGAACATCACTGACCGTAGCGTAAGGCGTCTGAATATTCCCCAAAGTGCATTTTAATTCAAAGGCCTGACTGTCTATAGATGATGTTCCATAAAGCTTCTGGTAAACTGACAGCTGTGTCTTGGTTTGTTCCAGGTACTGGGCGTCTGGAGAGCCTAACAATAATGGAAATAAGGAGCATTGTGCTGAGAGAAGATTAATTTCCTCTAAACCAGAGGAGAGCTGGAATGATTCCACATGTGATGTAAAAAAACATTTTCTCTGTGAGAAAGCAGTTGACCTATAACTCAGAATTGCATTAATTAAGATGATATTTTCTACATAATATGAATGAAACTTCAAGTAATATAGGCCTAATGTATATGTTTTAGTAGCACCGCCTGCTTGGATTATTGCAAACAAATAAAACTAAAATACATTTCAGTTTTGGGGTTTTCATACGTGTACAAAGTCGTTTTGAATATTGTTTGAATAATGCAGTGACTCACCCAGACTTGGAAATAGAAGAGGATACACACCAACGCACATCTAAGTCTAAGTTATGAATCAAAGCATTACAAAACCTACAACACCCATCCAACAAAGATTTGGATCCACATCCACTCTGCTAGCTTAAACCATCAGGGCGTAGTGTTAAGGCCAAGGGGGGTTGTGGACAGATAATGAAGTGTGGAGCTAAGTAACTGTGGTGTCCCTGCCAAGGCCTAATTACACATTTATCCACTGGTATATATCACAGTTACAGGGTGTCAACAGGCTGCCATGACTCACAGCTGGTACTCTGGAGTTTTTCATATCAGCCCTGTGTGAGTGTGTGTTTGTGTGTGTATATGTGATAGTGTGTGTTTGAGTTCAGAAAAATAGTCACATTTTTGTCATGTTGTACATTTGAATATCTATTTTCCCTTTTACAAATACATTCTGAAATGTATTTTCAACATCAGTAAGGGTTTCAAAATACTAATTGAGATTTCTAAATCATCCATATTATGAACATTTTAAAACAATTTTATAAATTGGCTTAGTAGAAAGGAAAAGTCTTGTGAGGGGGACGGTGAAACTTTAAATTTGATGTATTTTGTAAATGTGTGTTTTCTATATGGAGGATATGGCCGTTGAGTGGTGATCATGTTCTAGTGGCTATGATGCCCAGAGGTGGTAGAGGAAACATTGCCCTGTAACACAATACCACTGCCTCTGTTAGGGACACAGCGTGACCCCTGAGAGTCTGGGTAATATAGTCTCGGTGATCTCTGTTACAGAAGGCCAACGGGGGAATATTGACTTGTTCTCACTGCCCGGTACAGGTCTTTTCTCTAAGAAACACTTGAACACTGATTCTCTTTAAAAGGTGTTGTCACATACTGGACACAGTGACACAAACAGAAAAAGAGACAGAGGGAGGGAGAGGTAGTGAACAAGAGCCAGACAGCAAGATTGTTCTTAGCTGTCTCAAGTCGTCTGCACCATGTTTCTCAGCATTTAATCAGGTTAATTGAAAGCGCATTCATTGTGAAGAGATTACCCTACTGAAATGTGTCATTTTAGGGTCAGGGGCTACGCCAGGACAATTATCTATTTGTCAAATACATAAAGCTCTCATCTCATCGTCTTTTATTGGAATTGATCATCTTGTAAAAGCAGTGTCCAGAAAGCTGACAAGATGTATCCCCTTAGAATAGATAAAGATATAAAGCTACTATTACAGGACCAGAGATATACTGTAGATCACTACACACCGTATCCAAAAAGGTTGGGACACTGTGTAAAATGCTAATATAAACAGAATGCAATTATGTGCAAATCATTTATCCCTAAATAAATGATGTGTCTGTCAAAAGTGAGGATGGGGAGGGGTTCACCACTCTGAAACAGTGCGCGGGCAAACAGTGCAACAATTTAAGAATAATGTTTCTCAACATAAAATTGCAAAGATTTTGGGGATCTCATCATCTACGGTACATAACATCATTAAAAGATTCAGAGAATCCAGAGAAATCTCTGTATGGAAAGGACAAGGCCGAAAACCAATATTGGACAGCCGTGATCTTCGGACCCTCAGATGGCACTGCATAAAAAAGACATGATTCTATAGTGGAAATCACTGCATGGGCTCAGGAATACTTCCAAAAACCATTGTCTGTGAACACAGTACATCACTGCATCCACAAATCCAAGTTAAAACTCCACCATGCAAAGAAGAAACCATATATAAACAAGATCTAGGACCGCTGCCGCCTTTTCTGGGCCCGAGTTCATTTATGATGGACTGAGGCAAAGTGAAAAACTGTCCTGTGGTCTGACAGGACAGTTATTTTCGTGAATCATGGACACGTGTCTTCTGGACTAAAGAGGAGAGGGACCATCCAGCTTGTTATCAGTGGACAGTTTAAAAGCCAGCATCCGTGATAGTATGGGGGTGCATTTGTGCACATGGCATGGATGACTTGTACATTTGTGAAGACACCATTAATGCTGAACAATATATACAGTTCATAAGTTTGCATACCCTGGCAGAAATTGTGAAATTTTGGCATTGATTTTGAAAATAAGACTGATCATGCAAAAAACCTGTCTTTTATTTAAGGATAGTGATCATATAAAGCCATTTATTATCACGTACAATATCTCACAAAAGTGAGTACACCCCTCACATTTTTGTAAATATTTGAGTATATCTTTTCATGTGACAACACTGAAGAAATGACACTTTGCTACAATGTAAAATAGTGAGTGTACAGCTTGTTTAACTGTGTAAATGTGCTGTCCCCTCAAATAACTCAACACACAGCCATTAATGTGTAAACCGCTGGCAACAAAAGTGAGTACACCCCTAAGTGAAAATGTCCAAATTGGGCCCAATTAGCCATTTTCCCTCCCCAGTGTCATGTGACTCGTTAGTGTTACAAGGTCTCAGGTGTGAATGGGGAGCAGGTGTGTTAAATTTGGTGTCATCGCTCTCACACTCCCTCATACTGGTCACTGGAAGTTCAACATGGCACCTCATGGCAAAGAACTCTCTGAGGATCTGATAAAAATAGTTGTTGCTCTACATAAAGATGGCCTAGGCTATAAGAAGATTGCCAAGACCCTGAAACTGAGCTGCAGCACGGTGGCCAAGACCATACAGCTGTTTAACAGGACAGGTTCCACTCAGAACAGGTCTCACCATGGTCGACCAAAGAAGTTGAGTGCACGTGCTCACCGTCATATCCAGAGGTTGTCTTTGGGAAATAGACGTATGAGTGCTGCCAGCGTTGCTGCACAGGTTGAAGGGGTGGGAGGTCAGCCTGTCAGCGCTCAGACCATACGCCGCACACTGCATCAAATTGATCTGCATGGCTGTCATCCCAGAAGGAAGCCTCTTCTAAAGATGATGCACAAGAAAGCCCGCAAACAGTTTGCTGAAGACAAGCAGACTAAGGACATGGATTACTGGAACCATGTCCTGTGGTCTGATGAGAACAAGATAAACTTATTTGGTTCAGATGGTGTCAAGCGTGTGTGGCGGCAACCAGGTGAGGAGTACAAAGACAAGTGTGTCTTGCCTACAGTCAAGCATGGTGGTGGGAGTGTCATGGTCTGGGGCTGCATGAGTGCTGCCGGTACTGGGGAGCTACAGTTCATTGAGGGAACCATGAATGCCAACATGTACTGTGACATACTGAAGCAGAGCATGATTCCCTCCCTTCGGAGACTGGGCTGCAGGGCAGTATTCCATTATGATAATGACCCCAAACACACCTCCAAGACGACCACTGCCTTGTTAAAGAAGCTGAGGGTAAAGGTGACTGGCCAAGCATGTCTCCAGACCTAAACCCTATTGAGCATCTGTGGGGCATCCTCAAAAGGAGTGCAAGGTCTATAACATCCACCAGCTTCGTGATGTTGTCATGGAGGAGTGGAAAAGGACTCCAGTGGCAACCTGTGAAGCTCTGGTGAACTCCGTGCCCAAGAGGGTTAAGGCAGTGTTGGAAAATTATGGTGGTCACACAAAATATTGACACTTTGGGCCCAATTTGGACATTTTCACTTACGGATGTACTCACTTTTGTTGCCAGCAATTTAGACATTAATGGCTGTGTGTTGAGTTATTTTGAGGGGACAGAAAATTTACACTGTTATACAAGCTGTACACTCACTACTTTACATTGTAGCAAAGTGTAATTTCTTCAGTGTTGTCACATAAAAAGATATACTCAAATATTTGCAAAAATGTGAGGGGTGTACTCACTTTTGTGAGATACTGTAGTTGTTTGGCTCCTTTTTAAATCATAATGATAAGAGAAATCACACAAATGGCCCTGATCAAAAGCTTACATACCCTTGTGTAATGTTTGGTCTTGTCACAGACACACAAGTTGACACACAGGTGAAAATGGCAATTAAAGGCTTTTTAAATTGCAATTAGTGTCTACATAGTCAAAATAAATAGTCAATGAATTTGTTAGCTCTCACGTGGATGCACTGAGCAGGCTAGATACTGAGCCATGGGGAGCAGAATAGAACTGTCAAAAGACCTGCGTAACAAGGTAATGGAACTTTATAAAGATGGAAAAGGATATAAAAAGATATCCAAAGCCTTGCAAATGCCAGTCAGTACTATTCAATCACTCAATCAATTAAGAAGTGGAAAATTCTGGGATTTCTTGATACCAAGCCAAGGTCAGGTAGAGCAAGAAAGATTTCAGCCAAAACTGCCAGAAGAATTGTTTGGTATACAAAGAAAAACCCACAGGAAACCTCAGGAGAAATACAGGCTGCTCTGGAAAAAGACGGTGTGGTTGTTTCAAGGAGCACAATATGACGATACTTGAACAAAAATGAGCTGCATGGTTGAGTTGCCAGAAAGAAGCCTTTACTACACCAATGCCACACAAAAACCCGGTTACAATATGCCCGACAACACCTTGACACACCTCACAGCTTCTGGCACACTGTAATTTGGAGTGACGAGTCCAAAATCAAGCTTTATGGTCACAACCATAAATGCTATGTTTGGAGAGAGGTCAACAAGGCTTATAGTGAAGAGAATACCATCCCCACTGTGAAGCATGGTGGTGGCTCACTGATGTTTTGGGGGTGTTTGAGCTCTAAAGGCACGGGAATCCTGTGAAAATTGATGGCAAGATGAATGCAGCATGTTATCAGAAAATACTGGCATTCTTCTGCACGAAAGCTGCGCATGGGACGCTCTTGGACTTTCCAGCATGACAATGACTAAGCACAAGGCCAAGTTGACCCTCCAGTTGTTACAGCAGCAAAGGGTGAAGGTTCTGGAGTGGCCATCATAGCCTCCTGACCTTAATATCATCTAGCCACTCTGGTAGATCTCAAACATGCGGTTCATGCAAGACTATCAAAGACTTTGCATGACCTGGAGGCATTTTGTCAAGATAAATGGGCAACTATACCAACTGCAAGAATTCGGGGCCTCATAGACAACTATTACAAAAGACTGCATGCTGTCATTGATGCTAAAGGGGGCAATACACAGTATAGTATTAAGAACTACTGGAACTTTGTTGCCATGTTTTGTTTCATGATTGTGCCATTCTGTTATGACCTACAGTTGAATGTGAATCCCATAAGAAATAAAAGATGTGTTTTGCCTGCTCACTCATGTTTTCTTTACAAATGGTACATATATTACCAATTCTCCAAGGGTATGCAAACTTTTGAGCACAACTGTATAGGTTTTGGAGCAACATACGTATGCTGGCAGTCAGACATCTTTTTCAGGGAAGACCTTGCTTATTTCACCAAGACAAACCACATTCTGCACATATTATAACAGCATGGCTATGTATTAAGAGTACGGGTGCTAAACTGGCCTGCCTGCAGTTCAGACCTGTCACCCTTTGAAAACATTTGGCGCATTATGAAATGAAAAACACGACACGAGGAGAGCAGCTGAAATCCTATATCAAGCAAGAATGGGAAAACATTTCACTTTCATACACTACAACAATTGGTCTCCTCTGTTCCCAAATGCTTACAGAGTATTGTTAAAAGAAAAGGTGATGTGACACAGTGGTAAAAATGCCCCTGTCCCAACTTTTTTGAAACATGTTGCTGGCCTCAAATTCAAAATTGGCATGTATTTTTCCAAAAACGATTTCTCAGTTTGAACATTTGATATGTTGTGTTTGTACTATATTCAATTAAATTTAGGGATGAATGATTTGCACTTCATTGCATTCTGTTTTTATTTGCATTTTACGCAGAGTCCCAACTGTTTTGGAAATGTGGTTGTAGAACATTAGGGGTTTTTCCACCAGTGACAGAATGTCAAGATGTCGTCACTAGTAACTGTCCAGGTTATTCTCTTCCACACTGCATTATGTGGTAAGTAGTGCTCTGATCATTTCAAAGTCATTCCAAACTCAAAAGCCGGTTGTTTCCCCTTTAAAAAGTCAGAATATGTGGTTTTCAATGAGATTTCGGTTCATCAGCATTTCACATATTTTGCTGTCGGCCCTGCAAAATAAACAACTACTTTTGATGTGCCCCTTTTCTTTCTCTCTCTCTCTCTCTCTCTCTCTCTCCTGTCACAGTTGGTCATTCGCAGGTCGTCAGGAGTCATCAGAAGGGATGAGTGACATGTTAACGAGATACGTACGAGACACACAGATAGAAAGAGACGTCTGTCTCTGGTCACATCCACAACGACCAGGAGCAACCAGCCAACCAGGAGAGATCGAGAGCTGTCCTCTATGCTGTATGACATGGGCAGATGACGGCAGAGCGATCCCACAGGAAAACCCCTACGGGGAGGGGGGTGGGGTGGGGTAGAACAGAGGACAGGGAGGGGGTGATGGAGGGGGTGGAGACAGAGCCGTCGGTGGGGGAAGAGCAGGAGACACGGGCGGTAGGAGGAGAGGGAGAGACAGGTGGAGTTGATAAGGCTAGAAGCCTGCTGGTCCTCTAGCTCACATCGCATCACGCTTAATTTGATTCATCTCTGTCTGTCTGCCCACTGATCCAATCCCAGAACCCCCCTGCCCCCCCGCCCCCCACACTCTCCGTCTCTGTGAACTGTAGAGCCACACGGACTAGATGTGTGCTGACAGGTCAGGGCTGCGTGTGTGCTGTCTGACTGACTGCTCTTTTTGCCTAGCGTCTGAGGGTTTCATCTGTGTGGCAGGCCTGTCATATCGTTGTGCCCACCATGCCAGATCAGTGCCAATCCCGGCCAAGTGGCAGCGCCTGACGAGAGCTTGCCGTCCGACTCCTGAGTCCTGCGTGTGTGTGTGTGTGTGTGTGTGATGAATGTCTCGACACGACAGGGAATATGTTCACACAACTGGCAAGCTGGTGCCACCTGACTAATGCAGACAGAGAGTGGCAGCACAGAGAAGACAGAGGAACACGGAGAAAAGGGCTTTAAACAGTGGCTTCATGGAGACAGCCACAGGAACAGACTGGGGAGGACTCTCTCTAGTCTGGAAAACATTGTATCAGCAACAATGCACAAGAACATAGCATAAAAGGTCACCGTTTCCTGAAAGAAAAACACAGAGAAACAGAAATGAACAAAGAGGAACACAAACAATGAATGTTTCCTCTTCTTACTGGATCTGACATGACAGACAAAACACTCAGATCATTTCAATGGAAATAATTGATGTCCAACAGCTTCAAGTTCAACACAAATACCTGACACAGGAAATACCTAATCTCACGACAACCTTCTCATAACTCCACATAAACATTCAGAAAGAAGTCATCTCAGGGCAGGAACTCAAAACTGTCTTGATATTAACCTTAGCCCAGTGGTGAAGGTTGTATCTACAGTAACCTATCAGTATATGGCTGTGGATGGATTGGTCTAATGCATTCTCTGTGTTGTTGTCTTGTCCTATAGAAAGGCCAGAGGTGGATCTCCTCACCACTTTAGACTCATAAGGGGGATTAAAAATGATCTTTCAGACATGTAAGCACAGAGGGAGAGAGAGAGAGAAAGAGAGAGAGACAGAGGGAGGGGTTTTATGTATAGTTCCAGAGCTATATCACTGAGCAGACACTTGCCACTTAAATATTTAAATTCTTCATTCACTTTCCCTCCCCAAAATGTGGCAGTCCCCATAGGCCTGTAATGAATAATCATTAGCAAAAGGTCCACAAATTATTGATGTAAAATAAGCAATGATATTTTTTTTGTTTCACAATTTATTGCCATTAACATGTAACTTGCAATCCAATAAATGTCAGTGTGGCTTTCAGTTAATTAAAGGCCGGATATGAGGCAGTAATGCAGGGTGGCGTTTATATCTCAATTTCCACAGACCGCAATTTACAGGCTGGACTTTATTTGAAGGGAACCACAAATAATGGCTGTTGAGATGTCAGGGGATGGACAGGAGATCACATTAATGAAATTAGATTAGATGAGAAGGTAGAGTGGTGATATACACAGCACTCACACTGGACAGTTCAACGCTGGTTCACAGATGGATGGACGCAAGCGCACACACACACACACACACACACAACTAGAGAAATGAATGCCAGCTCCACAGGCTGCTGTGGCAAGCTTGTTTCCTCCTGGATGTGAGGCCTGTGGTGGTGTTGTTAATGGGTGTTAGTGCTGCATGATGCCAATGCTGGGCCTAAATTGGTGACCAGGGAGAATCCAGACTGTCCTCCCCTCATCCCCTACCTATCATATCGGTGGCTGTGCAGTGTGAGGACCTGTCACCTCGTCAGAGAAACTTTCCCTGTCTTGAGAACTTCTAGTCACTCACATGCACACGTGAACACACACACACACACATCGAATCTCCTGCTGTAACAGGGAGTTGTCACTCGGGGAGGCAGCTGCAGTTGTCTGGGTACCCTCATACCTGTCAACAGCAACCAGGCCCCCAGGCTAACACTGTCTCCCATGGACACACACACACACACACAGACACACACACACACACACACACACTCTCACCAGGGGAGGGGAGATAGATGAGGGATGAGTGAGAGATGTTTCAGTTTTAGTCGCTACAGCGAGGCTGATTTCTGTACCGACAGTGAGACCCAATTACGAGCAGTGACAGTCTGGCTGTAGTGCGGTAACACAGGTTAAGTCTGTGTGCACGTGTGTGTGCGTGTGTGTGTGTGGGACAGGGAGAAAGAGAGGAGCTGAACTGTTTTAATATGGCAGCTCTAACAGTACATGACAACACAGTAGGAATATAGCAGCACTGTAATTGACCAGCATCAGTCATCATCTGTGCGGGTAGATTCTCATACTGTCACGTCCACTGTAAGATGACTGGAATGGATGCTAAGTATAGAATATTAATACAATGCATCTCTCTGTTTCCTAGCACACACGGACAGCACATTTGTCTTGACACTTTTCATGTAATTGTTGAATACGCTGATTTGATTCCACTCACATTAGTCTTTCCGACTGTCCGTGTTTACTCTGGCGGAAAGAGGCCCACTGCGTGGTGCAATTGGACCAAGTGACAATACCTCAGTTAAGTGACAGCGGCTTCTTGTCTGCGTATGAGAGAGGAAGTGAAGTGTTGTCAATACACTGACCCCGTTAACCTCTCCGATCCCCTGAAACACACAGCCAATACCAAGGCCATACTGGGAAACATCTTTCCGGACCTCTGCTGTTGTCTCAATTAAAAAATACACAGCACAGAGGAAAACAACAAGAATTTGTCAATTCATTTTTGGAATAGCTTGTCCTTACATATTATGTAATAATCAGAAACTAAATCATGAATTTCAAATCAAGATGAAGCACATTGCAAAGTTAATATTATTAGTTATTATGATTGCAAATATGATTAGACTATCAAAACATCAGCTAGTATTCGTTTTTAAAGCCGAACATGACTCCTACACAGTACACCGACTCAGTTTCCAACCTGTTCCACATTCTTGCAGACAGTCCATCCAATTGGTTTTTCTTTCACCTAGAACAACACTGCCATCCAGAGTCTGAGAAAGAAAATACATTTTGAAATTCTCAGAAATTCTGCTACTGGAGGGCTGCAGGGTGTACAAATGTATGTCATTGATTTGTTGAATCAGGGTTATGGCTAGTGACCACTGGACGGACACACACACCCCAGGATGGAGGACCCGGTCTATGTCTGGAGTATGAGAGATGTAACTGGTTGTTAGTATTGACAGCGTCCCGTTGCTGTGACGACAGCCTATAGCTGCGCCCCAATCGTAAGGTGGACATTTCCTATTGATTGCTGGCAGGACCTCATCGGCAGCTCTTACTTATTTACCAAGCCGTCGCTCCACACTATCGATCAACACGTCCTTCATCCCAGCCTTAATTATATGCAAAGATAAAAGATTTTCTCATGATTGTCTTTAATGTAATGAAAGCAGCGTGCTAGGGCAGGGGCCAGTTCAGAGGTCCTGTGACAACTGGCCTTACAGGGCCACGCTATGGGGTGGAGTTTTTAATTAGACAGAGTAATGGCATTCAGACAGAGCCACTCAGATGTCTTTAGAGCAGGAGGTTAGACAGGTTGGCATGGAAGGCTGTTTATAGAAACGCCCGGTCACAGCCTCTAACCTTCATTGACTACGTCTCAAAGCTTGTCACGGTTTAGCAGCTGACTGAAGCATCAATAACCCAAACCTACGCAGGGACAAGAGAGACTGGAATCTGTGCTCAGGAGAGCCAGCCATTTAAGAGAGATGAGCACCAAAGCACCCGTGCTGCAGGTAGGCATGCCCTGAAGGTCTCTGGAATCAGGGCCTGCTGTAAGCCAGACATAGGACACCACTGGGGCGTGAATCATTGAACGCACCTCTTTAATGAGCTGCTGGCTTTTTGGGCACAAACATGAGTCATTTAATTTAAACCAGCGTCTTTCTGTTTTACGTATCTTTCTTTCTAACTCTCTTTTGTACTTTTCTTTATTGCTGTCTAGAATGACGTTGACAACTTTATACAGGAACTGCAGAAATTGATAACCGTGCATATAAGGAATGACATCACTCCAGAGTGGCTGGAGAGAACATTTCCAAAGGCTATATTTGCAGTTTAGTCATATCCAGTAATATGAAAGCTGATTAGCTGATGCTGATTTACTTGCTGATTTTTAACCTGCTGATCCTTAATTTTCCAAAAAGGTTTTGTTTCAGGTTTTCATTAATCATCAGTTAAAAGCTGTCACCCTGCTACTTAGATCCCAAACCTCATGAAAATGCTGAGCATTAAAGTGTGTTTGATATAGACAGACTAGTAAACAGGTTTAGCATTGTCTCAATCAGACTGAGACATAAATATGAACTAGTCAAATGATAGAGGTGATAATGCCAAATGTTTCACTGATGCAAAAGCTCCACTAACCATTGAGTTTCGTGTTTTGCAACCTCAAGGTACAGGCACCTTTTCAGTCAATTGCCAATCAGATGTTCAAATAGACACCCCATAGATGTTTTTCTTCATAACGTTGTTGATGCAAAACCACATTTTGAATATACTGAATCTGCATATGGGTGAATTGGAGCCTTTGACAATATTGAATAAGTTCCTCTAGGGCTATTCAAAATGATGTTAGAGGAATATTTTCATGAAGATTGTGTGTCTTAAGAATTGTGTGCTAATTTTTTTTGGTGTGTGTGTGTTTGTGTTCCCCTACTGTGTACTGTGTACTACATTTGTGGACGCTGGGCTCAACCGTAAAAGAGAGATTTGGTCTCAGCATGAACCTCCCCTGCTATAAATAACGCTTAAATAAAAGTAGAATATTAAGTTCTATCCCCTTACACTCCTCACAGCAACTCACCTTTGTGTTATTTGACAGAAGGGTTTCAGATTCTTCAAATGGTTGTGGAGGATTGTAGAGGGTTAATTGTTCAAAAACAAACTGCTGAAAATAACCAATATTAAGCAATCCATGCGCATAGGGTACCGTGCACAAATGGAAGTATAAATGTACCTTAACACTAACCCTATACCCGATTGAAACTTTTGCCCTAAACATTTCCTTTTTCAAAATAGGACAGAAGTGGCTCCATTTGTCAACCTTTTCAGATCTCACCAGTTTGGGGACATTTTTGTCCCTGTTAAAACCAGAAACACAAAAACAGTTATATTCTTAAAACTGTCTTTATGATAGTTACAAATTATGTACTTATGTAATCATACAATTTATGTTTTTTTTGCCATATTGTCAATGTAAATGTGACAGACCAGTGGCGTCTCCATGGTAACGTCGTCATAGTGAGCTCGAGGCCAACCGAAGTTATAAACAATCAGAGCCTGTGTTAGGCCCAGAGCCAAGAAGACAACGAACTACATACAGGTTAGTCTTTTCGATAAGATGGCTTTATATAATGGATACTTGTATCAGGACAATAGTTGTATCAGGACAATTTAGATCTATCTAAAATAGACGCAATGCATGTGCGTTGGTGTGAACAATGTTTTATGGTTGAACGGTCGTTGTGGGGTCTTATGTATTACTATGACTAATCCACTGTCTGAACACTAGAATGTCGAGATCGTTATGATACTGTAGAGGCAGCAGAGATATCGTACTGTATCTATATATATGTATAATAGATGAAATAACTGAAATATGCCACTGTATATAATTAATTCAGAAACGAAAGTCTTTACACAAGGACAGTAATTCTTTTCACTAGACCAGCAAGTAGATGCTAAAGAAACGTATGCGCTATGCAGTCGAGCGAATTCCATCAAGACATAATAAAGTAGCCTAAATGTAGTTTGGTAAACCAACAAGCAAACACACGCCCCCTAAATAGCTCTGACTTACCAGCTATAGAGTTAGTGACTCAAGTTTAACATACTAAATTCAAAGATTTGGACAAGCATCCTGCAAGGTTATTTGACAATAAGCTCATTCTTTTCTCCCCAGAATAATCATGTCAGACCCTGGCGTTTGGGTTGGCGTCTGGAGGCCTCACAAGCCCCGAGGACCCATTGCTGCTCTTTACAGCGGTCCTGGACCCAAATATGCTCTGCCTGGAGCCACAGGTACAAATAACATAGCCAATTCAAATTCTTATAAACAACAACAATATTTCTACAGTTTGACAGCATTTAAATTCTTCTGAAGGCTAGGAGTTTTTCCAGACTTTTTTAAAATTTATGTGAACAGATCTAGTCCCATCAATTACATTGGAATTGATCCTTTATGCCAGTGGTTCTCAACCCACTCCTCAGGGACACCCAGACAATCCACAATTTACAGTGAGGGAAAGAAGTATTTGATCCCCTGCTGATTTTGTACGTTTGCCCACTGACAAAGAAATTATCAGTCTATAATTTTAATGGTAGGTTTATATGAATAGTGAGAGACAGAATAACAACAAAAAATCCAGAAAAACGCATGTCAAAAATGTTATAAATTGATTTGCATTTTAATGAGTGAAATACGTATTCGACCCCTCTGCAAAACATGACTTAGTACTTGGTGGCAAAATCCTTGTTGGCAATCACAGAGGTCAGACGTTTCTTGTAGTTGACCACCAGGTTTGCACACATCTCAGGAGGGATTTTGTCCCACTCCCCTTTGCAGATCTTCTCTAAGTCATTAAGGTTTCGAGGCTGACGTTTGGCAACTCGAACCTTCAGCTCCCTCCACAGATTTTGTATGGGATTAAGGTCTGGAGACTGGCTAGGCCACTCCAGGACCTTAATGTGCTTCTTCTTGAGCCACTCCTTTGTTGCCTTGGCCATGTGTTTTGGGTCATTGTCATGCTGGAATACCCATCCACGACCCATTTTCAATGCCCTGGCTGAGGGAAGGAGGTTTTCACCCAAGGTTTGATGGTACATGGCCCCGTCCATCGTCCCTTTGATGTGGTGAAGTTGTCCTGTCCCCTTAGCAGAAAAACACCCCCAAAGCATAATGTTTCCACTTCCATGTTTGACGGTGGGGATGGTGTTCTTGGGGTCATAGGCAGCATTCCTCCTCCTCCAAACACGGCGAGTTGAGTTGATGCCAAAGAGCTCGATTTTGGTCTCATCTGACCACAACACTTTTACCCAGTTCTCCTCTGAATCATTCAGATGTTCATTGGCAAGCTTCAGACAGGCCGGTACATGTGCTTTCTTGAGCAGGGGGACCTTGTGGGCGCTGCAGGATTTCAGTCCTTCGCGGCGTAGTGTGTTACCAATTGTTTTCTTGGTGACTATGGTCCCAGCTGCCTTGAGATCATTGACAAGATCCTCCCGTATAGTTCTGGGCTGATTCCTCACCGTTCTCATGATCATTGCAACTCCACGAGGTGAGATCTTGCATGGAGTCCCAGACCAAGGGAGATTGACAGTTCTTTTGTGTTTCTTCCATTTGCGAATAATTGCATCAACTGTTGTCACCTTCTCACCAAGCTGCTTGGCGATGGTCTTGTAGCCCATTCCAGCCTTGTGTAGGTCTACAATCTTGTCCCTGACATCCTTGGACAGCTCTTTGGTCTTGGCCATGGTGGATAGTTTGGAATCTGATTGATTGATTGCTTCTGTGGACAGGTGTCTTTTATACAGGTAACAAGCTGAGATTAGGAGCACTCCCTTTAAGAGTGTGCTCCTAATCTCAGCTCGTTACCTGTATAAAAGACACCTGGGAGCCAGAAATCTTTCTGAATGAGAGGGGATCAAATACTTATTTCACTCATTAAAATGCAAATCAATTTATAACATTTTTGACATGCGTTTTTCTGGATTCTTTTGTTGTTATTCTGTCTCTCACTGTTCAAATAAATCTACTATTAAAATTATAGACAGATCATTTCTTTGTCAGTGGGCAAACATACAAAATCAGCAGGGGATCAAATACTTTTTTCCCTCTCTGTAGCTGTAGCTCTGAACTAGCACAGCAGATACACTTATCAAGGGCTTGAGGATTAGTATAAAAGTTGAATCAGGTGTGCTAGCTCAGGGGTAGGTGAAATACACAGACTGGCTGGTTGTCCCTGGAGAGTGTGTTGAGTACCACTGCTCTTTGCCATCAGGTCTGTACTGCCATGATCCTACGAAGCTGAAAGGTCCAGCGTTCAGTTTTGGGACGCGCCACCGCCAGTTCAGCTCGGACTTCTCCCCTGGGCCAGGGTATTTGGTTCCCCCTAACATCACCAGGAATGGACGTGACGGAACTCCATCATACTCCCTCTGCAGCCGCCCAAAAGACCCCCATCTCTTCCAGACCCCAGGACCTGGTCTGTAACACATACTAGAGAATCCTGTGTAACCAAAGTTAATATTGATATTTTTTTTTTGAGGCTGATATATACATCTCAATTTCCTCAGCACATTATCCCTACTGTATTTAAGCACACATCTCTCCATGGACTTAAGTGCAGCTGAGCACACTACAACTCTATAGCTTTGTATTAATCTACTACACGCAGCTTTGAACACACATTTTGAAGGGAAACCTACACATTCATAGGCATTCTTTGGAGAACATTAAAAAACACAATTTGTAGCCTACAGAATTAGCTACTGTATTTAATTAGGCTAATGTTACCTAGCAAACTTCTACAATGATTTAATCATTACAGGACATCCCTTCCTTTTAGGTAATTAGTCAGCAAGAAAAATTTAAACAAATTATCCCAATTCTAGTAGCAGCTTGTGAATATTTTATTTTAATTTTATTTTACCTTTATTTAACCAGGCAAGTCAGTTAAGAACAAATTCTTATTTCCAACCACTACCTGGCAAGAGGAAGACATCCTCTTGAGGGAAGGGACACAAGGGGATAAAGGGGGTACATGTAGTTCATGTGGAAGAACGTGGATAAATCATGTAAATTAACTCAAACCTAGCAAATCTTTCATTGTTTTCTCTACATACCATTGTTGAACAGGTTTAAAAGCTCTTTCTATCACTAGTGAATATTATTTTTGTCCCCTATAGTCATTTATATTAATAATTTGACCAACTTTTAAAATATTAAATATTGTTTTAATTTTAAACATTGTTACATAATATTGTTTGCAGGGATTATCTGTTAAGGAGATATTTTGATCGCAGCATTTCACCCTAGAAAAATTAATATTTTAATAAAATAACGGTGACATGCTGGCCATAGCATTCTTTAATTCATGTAAATGCATCATTCACAAACCTTATTAATGAACTGGTTTCATTTCTGTGCCAAACTCTCTACATATTGTATGTGGCCCTGGGAAACCCTCCAATAAGCAATGGGGACACTACAGTACACATTTAGAATGCCTAAAGCTTTTTCAATGTCTGTACAGTAACTCAATGTACTGTTCTTCAGGGACAAATCTGAGCAAATTCTAAAATGCTAACTCATCACAATACACCACAGAAAATGATGCGCCAAATTACTTTTTAAAAATAATTTGACAGACCAACTATTGACACACGTACCTTAAAAATGTGTATAGCATCTCTGAGAAACTAAGCGCCCGCAAAAGCACACGCGCACACACACATGAAAAGAGGATGTTCTAACCGTATGTTTGGTGTTTCAGGACGCTATTCCCCTGAAAGGTCAGGGAAGTCTGCATATTACTCTGCCCCTGCCTACTCCCTATCTGCCAGAAGCAAAGGTTTCTGCAGTGACCAGACCCCAGGTACCAGTCTCTCTAATGATAATGATTGCTCAACACTATTCAACACTATGGGTTAAGAGATGTAGAATAGACTGAAGACTCAGAATGTGATCGATCCTCAATGGGTGGTGTTTTGTAGTGGCTGTGCCCCACTGCCTGGGTACAGATGTAAAAATGTCTGTTACAAAATTCTTTGGTGATATCGTTATTGATCAACTGCATACCGATTTATATTTTTTTGTGTAATGGGTGTGTTATTAGAATGCTAACTCATTAAGACAGACAGGTAGAATAGTTGGCATAAAATAGTAGCTTTCACTGGTTGAAATAACATTTGTGTGTTATGGAGTTGCTGTTGGGTTGATTATGACATTAATATTTACTAAGTCTGGACAGAAGCTTTACTTCAGTTAGGGGCTTGAAATTAGGCTTGTCTGCACTGATTTCAATGTGGAAGGTTTACATCCTTACCCCACCAATGCACACAGCCAATTAAACATCACCTTGCCATGAGAACCTATAGAAACTGTGGAATAGAATGTTGGTGTTTGTATTTAGGGAATGTGATTGTCTCTCAGGCCCTGCTGCTTACATGCTGCCATCTGTGCTGGGGTCTGCAACTGTCAACAAAACCTCTGCTCCAAACTTCTCCCTCCGAGGACGCAGCAAAATTGGCAGCTTCCATGAGGACCTGCAGAAGGTAATATAGATGACATGTCAAACAGAAAATTCTTCAAAATGGAACTGTTGTCTTCATTGTTAATGAACAGATTGAGTCTGTATGCCTGTTGCTTGTTGTTTCTTCCCTAACACTGCTACCCTATGCGTTTCCATCCCTGCATCAGACCCCTGGCCCAGGGACATACAGAGTGGTGGACCCATGCACCTATAAAAACAAGCCACCCCACTACAGCATGACAGGACGGAACAGCATGCCTGGAGACACCACCAAGATACCAGGTCCTGGAGCATATTACCCTGAAAAGGCAAGTCACCATTATAACCAGATCGCTCATCTATTAGCTTAAAATAAAAAAGGATGAGATATTGTGTTTTTGTATCCATCGTTGCAAGGGTAGTGCACTAACTGCCAATCTTCTGCTGTTAGGTGACCTTCACAAGGATCAAGCCTCCGAGTTTCTCTTTCGGAGTTCGTCATTCCGAGTTCATTGCTCCACTCATTCTGGATGTGATGGAATAGGAGCACTTCCATTTCATTTATCCCATTATCAAAGCAATAAATACAGCAGTACCAAACAGCTTTCTAATAAAGTAGTTACATGTGCCTTATTATTCTTCTGTTTTGCTTATCCTACATTGAGAACTGGTTAATCAAATCATTGCCAATGATTAGAAAGGTAATGTTTAAATTCATAAAATATTCTTATCACAAAAGTTTGATTTAAATCAGTGAGACAAAATATAAAGCATATCAAGAATGCTTGAATGTTAAATTTACCTTCATATTTTGTGTCACTTCTTGGTTTATGTACCAGTAACTTGATTTTTTTTTCTGTCCAGGGCACGAGTTAAGTACTCTGGATTTTCCCAAACCTGTGGCAGTCACAGTCGTACAGGAACTGAGACAGCCCACTAGAGGAGACCCAGGAGGACAAGTGGAAATGGAAACTGGTCTGCATATTGACCCATCCTGACCAGAAACAATGTACCTCTGGGCTACTGCCTCCACAGGCAATACATTCAATGAAAAGGCCTGCCCATCACAAAATATTGAGGGCATGTCATTGAGTGTGTTGACTTGGGTCCTGTAACTGTCAATAATGCAGCACATTATGAAACACGAAACATGTCTTGACTTAAGTAATCTGCTTGAATGCCCAACTGATCACTTTTAGAGAAAAAAGCTTTCAAGTTTGTTTTCTTTCTGAACAATTAAATACTTGCCGTACAGAAGCTCAACCTCAAAGTCTAAACCATTGTTGAACGTAGTTTTCATAAATATTTCAAAAACGTTGCATTTAGTTTGAACTTAATGCACCTCTTTTTTGTTTGGGACTGGCTATTTAGATTTGGGTATCAATGTGACCAGAAGTAGCCTATAGCCTGCCTAGTAGTCTCACATTCTAAAATGAATATTTTAACTCATACTTAAATTAGGTTGTTGCCTGCTCATGTGACTAAAGCATGAATTTGAGAAAAATAAACTTGAGCAAGACGATCTTGCAGTCTAAATTGATTTGTTTAGAACTGATAAACCCTCACAAATTTTGGTAGCACATACCCCACACCATTCCTACACAAAAGCTGCTTTTAGTTAATGAAAATGTAATGCTTTGTAGGGCTAGCTTAGAATTTGGTCTTAGACTAAAGAACTCTGGCTTCAAGAATATATTTGACAAATAAGCATAATATTTTGGCTGTGCTGACTCGTTTTAACTGGATTTGTATTAATGAAATAACCTCAGCTATTGCTTTGGGACGAACAACGATATTTACCTTTGACTGTTTGAAAATCATACACCCATTTCAAATGTTTATTGGACACACAAACGAGGTCACTTTAATAGGTGCAATAATGGCTGTTTTTCAACTCTGTTAATAATTTCAGGCAATAAAATGAACACCCTCAGCCAAAAAGGGGGGCCTTCAAGCGTTTGCGTTGCATAGAAACAGATACTCTCCAAAGCTGTTGCTATAAGAACCAGTTTAACAATGCTGTGATTGAGTGAGCTATACCTGAGAACATGAAGATGCTAACCAGATGTATCGTTTCATTTACGAGAATGGTTTGCCAACAATAATTAGCTACGTTTTTGTTAGTTATTTTTCGACACTATTGACAGCAGAAGTAGGTATATATTCATATTAGAGACGTAGAATATGTCCTTGACTGGATATATTTTTTTATTCGCTAACGTTAGCTAGCTAAACGTAATCTAATCTTACGTTGGTTCCCGAAGTAGGTAACTGCTGGACTGTACTACCGTAGCTACATCTAGCTAGATAGCTAGCTTAATTAGTATAGAAACGTGTTGAAAACATACCCGTTTCTTTAGCTAGTAAGTTAGTGTAGAGAGCATTAGAATGGGTTTAGTTAATATTTTAAGTTAATTTATGAAATGACTGTGTATATAAGGTTACCTAGCTAGCTGATGCAAATTGGTTAACTTGGCAAGATCCAACAGAGGCTAAGTTGACCTATGTTAGCTAACATGTTTACAGAATCAGACGTGGTGTACAATAAGAGCAGTCATTGTTTTATTGCTACCCAACGCTACCGTCTAGTCATAAAGCCTCTTATCTAGCTTACTAATACTGGCTAGTTAGTATCTTGTTTAAAAGACGTTTTTTAAATTATTTTTGCTCAGTGGGTATTGTCTGCCGTTGTGAGACGCAGCTGATTTCCCCATCCTCAAGGTAGGATGGCAGGCGACGCAAGTGGTATTCCTGAACTGGACCAGGAGAAATATGATGCAGATGAACAAGTCAAGATCATCTGCCTGGGGGACAGTGCAGTGGGCAAATCCAAGTACGTCTAGGAAGCGTATGCGGTTATTTTAGCATTATTCTAAAAAGTATTTTACTGTATATGCTAGCCGGTGCTTACTTTTTTGACCTCGGAGACGTTTTTACCTGCATCTTGTTTTTCAGATTGATGGAGAGGTTCCTGATTGATGGATAGTATCCTTTCTCGGTGGCTCAGGGAATTTGGGTTTTGAGTGTCACATTATCTCAGAAGAAATGGATTCTTGGTGATTGATTTGGTTTGTAGCTTGTGAGCCATCTAGTATGCCAACATTCATTTAGATCACCAGTATTACAATATGCTTTATTTAGCTGGGTTTTATATCTTAACAATGTTTTTTATATCTTAACTTATTCTCCAGTCGTCCCCAGCAGCTGTCAACCTATGCCCTGACACTCTACAAATACACAACCACCATTGACAGCAAGGCTGTATTAGTCGGTATGTTAATGTATATATTTGTTACTTAAAAACATTTCTGGTTTCATCTGAAGTGTTGTGAAGACTATAAAATTGTCCCAAGAGAAATTCTGCAAACTGATCTCTTATTGATGTGATCTATCAAGCTCCTGTGCACGCCAATATCATGAAGTAATTGAGTCATACTCTGACCATAGATTATCTGTTGATCATACCATGTCGGAAACTTGTAACTACTTTATCCTACTGGAGAAAAGTCCACCTTGACACCTGTCCAACTCTGACATGGAATTAATGTGCATTCTTCCCCACCCACTCTGTTTGGCTGACTAAGCATTGTTCATGCGGCGTGCCATAAAATGTAAGGTCGATATAATTATCACTGTTTGTGATCTCATGATTGTACTTTGTTGACCATATCAACACTTTGGTGTAACATTTCATCATGGAATTACAGATAAAGAGATAATGAGTTCTTGTTAACAACATTTTTTTTCTACAAAATTATGAAGAAATCTTGCTGGTCCGACTGTCAGTTTGTATGGACCTATAACCTCATACTCGCTTTAGACATGCTGTACTATCCCCCCACCACCCAAAACCACCCTGGACTAAGTAATATTGTTCTGGTCTGGTTTGCTAAGAGAAGGAGACAAATTGTTTTGTTTAAAATTCAGTCTTCTAAAACACTTCACTTCACCTCCTTTGGTAAATGATGTAATAATATAGCCACATCTATGCATGTTCATATTATCAGGTATGCTGTTTGCAATACGAACGGTGTCATATAGCCCAATTATTCCAACTTAGTGAGCAGAAATAAATAAGCTGATGCATTGAGTTGCCTTTTTGCATTTCATCCTACAGGCTAATTTAATCATTACCTATTTAGCATTGTATTGATTAATTTCATGTCCCAAAAAGTGTTCATAAACATAGTGAATATAAAGTAGGCCTGTGTGTTGTTTGAGTTGTTTTGCTTGTTTTGCCTTGTGTATCCTATGTATGTGACCACTCAACTTGTAACATGGTTTTGAAATGTAACTTTTTTTTTTTTTAGACGCTTTGGTGCTATTTGCACAAGTATGTGGTAATATTTCACCACTCATAGCACAAAAACACGACAGATCATCAAAAAAACACTTTTTTTTACAACTCTAAATACATCTGATATTGCTTGAGTACAAAAAACATCTAGAAAGACATGTTTCACATTTTTTTTGTATTTTCTCTATTGTTATAATACAATACCGTTTCCAAAAACGTTGGGACGCAGCGTAAAATGCAAATAAGAACAGAATGCAATGATGTGCAAATCATTGACTCCCTATATTTAATTTAAAATAGTACAAAGAAAACATGTTGAAACTGAGAAATGTTATTGTTTTTGGAAAAATACATTTGAAAAAAACCAATTTGAATTTAATGCTAGCTCACGTTTCAAAAAGTTTGGACAGGGGCATGTTTACCACTGTGTTGCGTCACTTCTTTTTTTTAACAATACTCTCTAAGCGTTTGGGAAATGAGGAGACCAATTGTTGTAGTTTTAAAAGTGAAATGTATTCCCATTCCTGCTTGTTATAGGATTGCAGCTGCTCCACAGTTCGAGATCTCCTTTGTTGTATTTTTTGTTTCAAAATGCGCTAAATGTTTTCAATAGGGACAGGTCTGGACTGCAGGCAGGCCAGTATAGCACGAAGACTCTTGCTATGGAGCCATGCTGTTGTAATTCGTGCAGAATGTGTTTTGGCATTGTGTTGCTGAAATAAGCAAGGCTTTCCCTGAAAAAGATGTCTGGGTGGCAGCATATGTTGCTCCAAAACCTGTGTATATTGTTCAGCATTAATGGTACCTTCACAGATGTGCAAGTCACCCATGCCACGTGCACTAATGCACCCCCATACCATCACGGATGCTGGCTTTTGAACTGCCCGCTGATAACAAGCTGGAGGGTCCCTCTCCTTTTTAGCCCGTAGGACATGGCATCCATGATTCCCAAAAATAATTTCAAATTTTGATTTGTCAGACCACAGGACAGTTTTCCACCTCGCTTCAGTCCATCTTAAATGAACTCTTGCTCAGAGAATGCGGCTGCATTTCTGGATCTTGTTTGTATCTGGTTTCGTCTTTGCATGGTAGAGTTTTAACTTGCATTTGTGGATGCAGCGATGTACTGTGTTCACAGACAATGGTTTTCGGAAGTGTTCCTGAGCCCATGCAGTGATTTCCACTACGGAATCATGTCTGTTTTTAATGTAGTGCCATCTGAGGGCCCGAAGATCACGTCCATCCAGTATTGGTTGTCGGCCTTGTCCCTTGCATACAGAGATTTCTCCAGATTCTCTGAATCTTTTAATCATGTTATGTGCCTTAGATTGAGATCCCCTAACTCTTTGCAATTTTTACATTAAGAAAGCTTATTCTTAAATTGTTGCACTATTTGCCTATGCAGTCTTTCACAGAGTAGTGAACTCCTCCCTATCTTTACTTCTGAAAGAATCATCCTCTCTGGGATGCTCTTCTATACCAAATCATGTTACTCACCTGTTGCCAATTAACCTAATTAGTTGAGATGTTCCACCATTTTCTTTTTTTAACATCTGTAAACTGTGACAATAACATCTTATTACTTTGTAAACTGTGACAATAACATCTGATTACTTCGTAAACTTAAATGCTGCATGTGGACAATTTGATGGTGAACTATAAACGTAACATTTTATAACATCAATGGGAAATAGGTTGGAGTGTCCTGTTTGTCTGTAGATACTAACTACGTTGACCTGGTCCTCCTGGTACTTTGTTGCCATGGTATCTGTTGGTTTACCTTCAGTTGTTTGTGCTTCTTTTTTCCCCTGAAGACTTCTGGGATACAGCTGGCCAGGAGCGCTTCCAGAGCATGCATCCCTCATACTACCACAAAGCTCATGCCTGTATCATGGTAAGACTTAATTCTAACAGAACCCTGTGTGTGTTTATATGTGTGTTGTATTATGTTAACATTACAACGCACTTTCATAGCATGTATTATTGACTGTAGCTGTGTTTGTCAGGTGTTTGATGTACAGAGGAAGATCACCTATAAAAATCTGACTAACTGGTACATGGAGCTGAGGGAGTACAGGCCTGAGATCCCCTGTGTTGTGGTGGCTAATAAGATAGACGGTGAGTCCAGACAGATGCAGTCATTCTTCACATCTTTTTCCCCTCCTACTTAACTGTCTTTTTTTACTTTGGTTTCTGTTGTTTTCAGCTGATATGAAGGTGACTCAGAGGAACTTTAACTTTGCCAAGAAGCAGGGACTTCCTTTGTACTTTGTATCTGCTGCTGATGGGACTAACGTAGTCAAGGTAAGAATCGACAAAAAACTCTCACACACACAATTACACTCACGCATACTGTATTAACATGCTTAAAACACAATGACACATTTGTTGTGCCTCTAAAATGTCTGTAGATGTTCAAAGAAACGATCAAGATGGCAGTCTCTTACAAGCAGAATTCAAGTGACTTCATGGATGAGGTGATGCGGGAGCTAGAGGTACCTACCGATTTCCCTCTGTCCATATAAACACTCTGATAATACATCAGTGAGATCCAGTTGCATTTGGTGTTATTGTTAATATGCATTATTAGAGAACGTGTGTTGTGTTGGGTCAAGGCCATAATTGCGCGTTAGACATCACAAAATTGAGATTGAAGAACATTTCTTTTAAATTGATTTCTCAACACTTCTACATTGATGTGGATGCTGCTACAATTCCAAACCATCATGAAGGAATTGTCTAGTAATGAGAGAGAACAGCATACCTGCACCTACAGTAGACCTGGCTCTGTCAGGGTAGTCCATGTAGGTTACAGTAGACCTGGCTCTGTCAGTGTAGTCCATGTAGGTTACAGTAGACCTGGCTCTGTCAGTGTAGTCCATGTAGGTTACAGTAGACTTGGCTCTGTCAGTGTAGTCCATGTAGGTTACAGTAGACTTGGCTCTGTCAGTGTAGTCCATGTAGGTTACAGTAGACATGGCTCTGTCAGTGTAGTCCATGTAGGTTACTGTAGACATGGCTCTGTCAGTGTAGTCCATGTAGGTTACTGTAGACATGGCTCTGTCAGTGTAGTCCATGTAGGTTACAGTAGACATGGCTCTGTCAGTGTAGTCCATGTAGGTTACAGTAGAGGGTTAATAAGCCATTTTGTAAACAGATGTTGTGCAAGCAGAATCAGTGTTTAGGAATTATTTGTTCATATGGGAAAGAACAAGCCCTGGTAGCTAACGGATGCACAGCCTACAGAAAGTGGAATCAGGCATGAGAAAGCTGTTTTGGTTCTTTTTCCAAGAAGGAACACTGACACTTTTTTTCATACTGTAGATGGCAGAGTTATAAGTGTATTGTTTTATAACTTAAACTAATTTATCTGTTGTTGTGATCTGCTAAATCAGTGTTTTTCAACCCTGCTCCTGGAGGCACCCCGCCCTGCATGTTTTAGATCTCTCCCTGCTCTATCACACCTGATTCAAATGATCAACTCATTATGAAGTCCTTGATGAGCTACGTCAAGTATGTTTGGGCAGAGAGAGATCTAAAACATGCAGGGCGGGGTGCCTGGAAAATTTGGGGATCTCTTGGTACCAAGCCAAGGTCAGGTAGACCAAGAAAGATTTCAGCCAAAACTGCCAGAAGAATTGTTCGGGATACAAAGAAAAAGCCACAGATAACCTCAGGAGAAATACAGACTGCTCTGGAAAAAGACGGTGTGGTTGTTTCAAGGAGCACAATAAGATGATACATGAACAAAAATGAGCTGCATGGTCAAGTTGCCAGAAACAAGCCTTTACGGCGCCAATGCCGCAAAAAAGCCTGGTTACAATATGCCAGACAACACCTTGACACACCTCACAGCTTCTGGCACACTGTAACTTGGAGTGACAAGATGAAAATAGAGCTTTATGGTCACAAGCATAAGCACTATGTTTGGAGAGGGGTCAACAAGGCCTATAGTGAACAGAATACCATCCCCATAGTCAACTATTACAAAAGACTGCACTCTGTCATTGATACTAAAGGGGGCAATACACAGTATTAAGAATTAAGGGCATGCAGACTTTTGAACAGGGGTCAGTTCATTTCTTTCTTTGTTGCCATGTTTTGTTTTATGATTGTGCCATTCTTTTATGACCTACAGTTGAATGTGAATCCCATAAGAAATATGGGATTCTTTTGCCCAGGGGCGTAGGTTTGATTTCAAATGTGAGGGGGACACACACTGGCGTAGAGTGGTGACGCCAGGCCGGGGTGCAAGCTGTCCTTACATGGACCCCCCAGGACCAAAAATTGTAAAGCGGTATATGCGCATGGAAAGCCGATCCTGAGGTCTGACTGTGATAACCACATAATTTAAAACAAAAAACATTTTTATAGAGGTCAAGCACGAGCCACCCACCCACTGCGGGCCCTGGTCCAACCACACCCAGGGTAGCTACGTCAGTGGGGACAAACATGTTTTTGGAAACACCCATGGTTTTGGATTGGGAGGGCCAACAAGCTCATATAGGTGTGATGGTCCACATACTTTTGGCCATATGCTGTATGTGCACTGATGGACACATCTCATTGATTCTGCTACAACAAACATGCAAAATACAGCCTTCAGCCATTTCATTTAATATTATTTAGTTTACATATTGTCTATGATGTATGCTCTTAATGAAGAGCTACTACAGACCTCTGTATTTCAATGTGTGTGGCTGATATGTGATCTACATGTACATTTTGCCAGTACTGTACTTGAATTTCACAACCTCACCTCCTAAGCTCCACCACTCTCGTGCATGACTACTCTGGTTGACTCAACATCCTTCTGGTTCTGCTAATAAATATGAATATTCAAGATATGGGCTACACATAACATAACTAATTTTCTTTAAGTTATCCACCTTAAAAGACAACAAGGACCTTCTCACGGTCACCATCTGATCCTGCTAAAATGCAGGACATAAAATTGACATGAATAACTTGAGCTACATTGACGCCTGCAGAACCAGATGGCAATGTTTGATCTATAAGACCTACATTAGGTTGAAATGTCAAATGCAGCTACTTATGTAGGGAACTACATCGTTAGCAAACTTTTCATGAGATCAACTATTAAGCTAGTTAGTTAACTATATCTTCTAATGCCTCATAGCTAGCTAGCTGTACCACTCACTTTGCCTTTGCATAACAAAATACCTGTTTGTCTAACTTCAGTCTTTTCTTGGCTCGTGTCATACGCTGCTAGTTGTGAGTGAGGTGAACCTAGTGTAATGTAGACTGTTTCCTAGCTAGCGAAATAACGTTAGCTAGCAAGCTGATATATATTTTGCAACTATCGTTCATATATAACGTTAGCCTAACTATACCTTACCGGTTTTAGAAAAAACACTCTCATAAGATAAATATCTACCTCATTCATATGTTACGGGAGGTAATTAGCTAGAGGTAATGTCAGCTAGGTTACCAAACTTTCATGAGCCAGAGATCACAGCCGCTAGTTGCAACCGTAGCCTCTACCCTACTAACGTAACCAGACCTATCCAGCAACTACTGTACCTCAAAGCAAAGTGGGGGGCAAAATGCCATTTTCAAAAAGTGGGGACATGTCCCACTCATGTATAATGAAACCTACGCCCCTGGTTTTGCCTGCTCACACGTTTTCTTTACAAATGGTACATATATTATCAATTGTCCAAGGGTATGCAAACTTTTGAGCACAACTGTACCAGGAGATGGGCTGTTACGTGAGGAGAGCTGGACAGGGCCGTAGAAGGGCATCAACCCAGCAGCAGGACCGGTATCTGCTCCTTTGTGACCAGTTTGGCGGTGGGTCAGTGATGGTCTGGGAAGGCATATCCTTGGAGGGTCGCACAGACCTCTACATGCTAGCCAACAGTACCCTGGATGCTGTTAGGTACCAGGATGAAATGCACAGACCCATCGTCAGACCTTACGCTGGTGCAGTTGGCCCTGGGTTCCTCCTGGTGCAGGACAATGCCCGGCCTCATTTGGCCAGAGTGTGTAGGCAGTTCCTGGATGATGAAGGCATTGATGCCATTGACTGGCCCTCATGTTCCCCAGACCTGAATCCATTTGAGAACCTCTGGGACGTTATGTATCGGTGCATCCGATGCCACCAAGTTGTGCCAGACTGTCCAGGAGCTCACTGATGCCCTGATCCAGGTCTGGGTGGAGATCCCCCAGGACACCATCCACCGTCTCATCAGGAGCATGCCCAGACGTTGTCGGGAGTGCATACAGGCACGTGGGGGCCATACACACTATTGAGTGACATGAGTAGCCGTGATGAAATTCACACAAGTTGGAACAGCCTGTGATTTCAATTGTTTACTTTGATTTTTGGTGTGAGTTTGAATCCAGCCCTTAATCGGTTGGTGATTTTGGTTTCCATTGACCGTTGTTACATCATTTTGTTCTCAACTCATTACACAATGTACTTTAAAGATTTTGCTCTTTAATATATTTCGTTCATTGTGGCCCGATGTGTGATTTAAGTGTTCCCTTAATTTTTTGGAGCAGTGTATAATGTTTCTTCCTCCCTAACTTGCAGAACTTTGAGCTGGAGCCGAAGGAGGACTTGTTAGAGACAACTGAGGAAGAGTCCTGAATCTGTCTGACTGGATATTTATGTGGACATATTATCCTCACAGTATGGACACTCTGTTTTTCCATTATACTGGCATTGTGAAAACAAGAGCTCTGATTGTGACTGAAGCATCAGACAGACACTGTGGTGATGCTGTCCAGACTGTGCTGCCATACATCTCCAGCCTGGGAAAGTCTTGTTCCTAAGTCTGAGAGACTCAAGTGGTGGATATGTTATGTTCATGTTATTCACACTTTGATGTCTTGCTATCTTTATATTAACCTTTTGTTTGATATTCCAATGGCGGCGCAAAGTTTATGTGGAAAACGCTAACCTTCGATCCCTGTGTGAGCAGTGACCTGTAAGAGCTGGGCTAATCTGTTGTAAGAACAAACACTGTAGGATAGAGTTTCTGCCAAAGTGTGTGAAGGCTATTTTCCTGAGGTGAAACTAGAATTTGAAGCAGTGTAAGATATGGGATACACAATACCTATACGTCAAAGGGAAACTGTGAATGTGAACTCTCTTTGCCCCTTGCACACTCAGGATGTCTCAACTATAAGGTACCTCTGCATGTAGTGCAATCATTTGTACAATGTGAGATGACAGCAGGTGACATGTAAAGGCTGCTATCATTGCTGTCAGTGCCCAGGTGTAAACCCAGAGCTTTTGTAAGTCATGTCTTTATCTTTCATGTATTTTAAACAATGAATGTACCTTTTAACTATAATATAGTTTCAGTGACTTTGCACGAAATGGTCAGTGGGGTTTCTATTACTGTGAGCTAACAAGGCAAAGCTGTGTCAGTGTCACCATAGATTCATTTCAGTGCAGTTTACCAATCAATGTGCAAGTTAGATAGATAGGTATGTGATGTCTGTCAAGCGGAAGTGTTGCAGAAGTACGGAAGAGACCTCTGTAATAAACTTCTAACTTGTAATGCCGTGTATAAAAACATTTTCCATGCGTATGCTCTCCCATTCTAACCTATATACTGATAAAAGAACATTACAATTTAGTCTTTGTTTATTTTTTATTTCAAACCCTTCACAAATTTTTTTTTATTCACAGCTCAAATGTTAAGAATATATTATTCAAATAAATGTTTTGAGTAATTAGACAGTGTAGGGCCAGAATGCAAAATGTCTCCACCTGAGGGCCTGATGATTCCAGGTGTCTGTGAATGCTGAGCTAGTAGATCACCATCCTTGCCAAACCAGGGTTGAAAGTAAAAAAATAAAATATTAATTTCTGAAATGCACGCACTCACTAAGTTGCTAGCCAAAATAGTGAAAATCGTGTGATGCCAAGTAATGAAAACAGATAAAAACATTACATATTCAGACAAGATAATGCTGAACAATGTTCGAATGTTGTTTAATTATTGTTTATTTATGATAATGATTGCTGACAAAATACTGGATGTATTACAATGTGGTTCTGTCCCTGAGAAAGACAGTTAGCCCTAATTGCTCCCATAGTGTAAATAAGAATGTGTTCTTAGCATACTTACCTGGTAAAACAAGACTGCATAACTGCATTGGCACCATACAGATATCTTGACAGTAGAGTGGGCTTAATGACCGATATTTAATGTAAATGTAAAAACATAAGGGCAACTGACATGTACTGTGGCCAAATCTCTGCAGAGAGACTAATGAGGAGCGGACATAAGGTTCATGTTTTTAATTATAAATTTATTACATATTATAACAAACATAGATCTCTGTGGTAGAGCTATCACAGCTGCCTTGGTCTTACTAGCCTTCTTCCCTATCTGTTCCCTTATTGAATGACAGGAGAACCATGATCAAGATTCTCAATGATCGTAATGGCCAGAAAATCTGATTGATTTTCCATTAGTGTTCTTTTCCCAGGAATCTAGTCGATGGCCAGAGGCCACCGTGTTCTCTCCAGTTCCAGGTGAGTGTAGCCACTGCTACCCTGAGCCCTTTCAGCATGGGTGTTTCAGTAGACATGCTTCATCCTCAGCTGCTAGGTAGAAGCAGCCTAGGTATCTCTCCGGGTACTAGATACTGTTTATTAGGCTTTTATTAACAGCAAAATTACACTTTGAGTATTCCTACAGTCTTAGATACAGCCCTTCCTGTATTGTATCTGACATTCTAAAGAACTCTACACTGGCCCTACTAATCATGGTCACAGTAACACTGTCTGGTGAACATCTGGACAGCTATAGCACCAAAGTGAACGCTACACTATATTCTACTTAGCTAGGAATCTGACCTTTCACATTTGTACCCCTCACCAAATGCAGCACATATAGTATGGGTGTGCTTTCGGGAGTCATTCCACAAGGCTAGGCTACACTGAGGTTGGAATTATTCCACAGTCATTATCATTTGTTTCAACCAGGCTACAGTTCTGTGTCTGAGGAAGAAAGAGGAGGTTCAGCTGGTAAGGCCCAGACACAGCCTGTGATAGATCTACCATGTTCAACTTCACAGTGCAAACAAGGAGAAAATCCACAATGAAAGAAAAAAAAAACGTTTAATAATGATAAGATCACTGGATCCAGTGTTGGGTCTACCAGATCGCCATGGATTTAAAAGGACTCATGGCTCCCCGTCACCATTTTAGATTGTGCTTTGTTGATTAGAAAAGAAGATGAAGAGGACCGTACGGAGGAACTCGTTGGTGTGAATGATGTCTGTTTCCCATAGCATGGGCTTGCATCTATATAGGCTACCTGTGGCAAACTTTCTGAGGGGTCCAACTCTCTCAGTACCGGTGTGTTTTCTGACCAGTATGAGCGCACATGCATGCCCACGTCTGTGTGTTTGTGTGTTCATGTTCGTGTGTGTACAAAAGTGTGTGTGTGTGTGTTAACCCACGTTGTAATTAATCAGTGTCAGCTGTAGAACAACCTTCATTACAGTTAAATCAAGCAATACTTTGATACCTTGTCTCAGAATAGAAATGTTAATAATGCAAAGCTCATAAAATTAGGTTATTTTCCAGATTTTATATATGTACACACACACATATATATGTATATATATATACACACATATATATATATATATGTTTATACATATATACACATATATATGTATATACATATATACACACACACAATATATATATATTCCTTTACAAAACATAAAAACATTTGCAGTTCCACCCCAAAAAGGTTGTGTCCAGGTGGAGAAGCTAAATGAATGTCTAGTTCTCAAGATTTCCAGGAGATGGCACCATATTACTGAGTAACAGCTCAACAACATCCAAACTAACCTAGTCCTAAAGAAAAATATTCAATTAAAAGTTTGGTCATTTTTGGCACATTTTTCATTTTTTGTCGGTCCTCCTCAAAATCACGTCATCATATAATACCCCTTAAAACTAGAAATGGAACAGAGAGGGCCTCCTGATCATGTGGAGGAGGTGGAAAGAAGATAGTACCTCTTTCTTTGTCTATGCCTGTCTCCCTTTAAAGCTACAGCCCAAACCCTTTCCAGAGCCTAAAGAGGACAGGGTCTCCCACACACATACAGACAGGGGCCAAAGAGGACAGGGTCTCCCACACACAGACAGGAGCCAAAGAGGATAGGGTCTCCCACACACACAGACAAGGGCCAAAGATGATAGGGTCTCCCACACACACAGACAGGGGCCAAAAAGGACAGGGTCTCCCACACACACAGACAGGTGCCAAAAAGGACAGGGTCTCCCACACACACAGACAGGGGCCAAAGAGGACAGGGTCTCCCACACACACAGACAGGGGCCAAACAGGACAGGGTCTCCAACACACACAAGCAAAGGCCAAGGGAAGGGACTGTATGTAAAAAACTAATAAAAAGGTTAAGCTCTATCTTATTGTTTTGACCTCTCTCTTGTGTCATGGAATATAGATGTATATGAAAGGGTCCTATACAACAACCTTAGACTTGGAGTTCAATGTGTGTGCACACTGTGAGTGTGTGTGAGACACAGCCACTACTAGGAATCTCTGATGGTATTAAGGCTACAGCGGACTAACTTCACAGAGTTTGAACTAAAACACACATCCACACACAGCAGAGAGAGAGGGGACAGTACAGTCAGGTTTCTCCCCCCTTCACAGCATGCATGCCCTGTAATGATGGGTGGTTGGAATGCTAGCACCTTGCTTTGTGCAAATCATCTCCTATTGTAGTTCAGAGTTCATAGAAAGAATAAAATCTGATAACACCTTTTCTCCCCTAGGTGGTTAACTATGCATACATTGCCAAACATTCATATATAGATCTATATATTTTTTTGATTTTCCAAAAGTTATATGAAAACTATCATATATACATTGCTTGTGATTAATATAAAAAAGCAAATACTTGTATTTTGATCATATTTACATGGTGTACGTCATTTTGAAAGGATAGAATATATTTTGTTTCTCCTTTTGTTGATGTTCACTCTGAAATTCAGATTAGGCGAGTGAATAGAAAAATCTTCTCAGTTTAGTAATCCGAGAGCTACAAAATCCCCAGTGACATTATTGAAGGGGGAAAAGAACATTAGAAATCAACATAAACCAACAATCAACCCAACACAACAGCCAAAAGGAGGCTGACGGTATGCTAGCGGCCAAAATTATCTCCTTTTTTTTTAACACGTTGTGCCCCGAAATGTTCCTCTTTGATCAGAATAAGGCCAATAGGCATAAGAGTCATTTCAGTCTGCAGAGTCAAAGGTGAGGGACTCAGACAGTCAGCATTGTTCCTACCATGTGGACATTATGGTCCGTTTACCACCCGGAGATACAAAGGAACGTTTCACAGAGATAGATCGGCCTTATGCGTGGCTCCTTGCCAAGGATCTTAACTGAGCATAATGTTTTAGTGCTGCTTGTGGCTAGTAAAGGTTTCAGTGGTAGTAGTAGAAACAGTAGTCAAAGTAGTAGTAACAGTAGGAGAAGTATCAGTAGTAACAGTAGTAGTAGTAATAGTAGTAGTAGTAGCAGTAGTAATAGTGGTAGTAGTAGTAGTAGTGGTAGTAGTAGCAGTAGTGGTAGTAGTACTAGTCGTCTTAGTAGTAGTTGTAGTAGCAGTATCCACTTGGGTTGCATTCAGTGGAGTCCAATATTACAGTACTTAGTCGATAGACATGTCTTATAGAAAACAGACATGCATCTCTGTTGCAAAATTACAATTAACTACATATTCTTTACCTACCATTCAAAGCTTGTCTTGTATAGTATGGAATCATGTTTACTCTTAAACGTTTCATAATAGTTCTATCATGCTAGTTCTATCAGCAGTATTAAACATGTTGTGTCCTCCCAGAGTGTATGGAACAGTGTTGTCGTGTCAATACACTCGCTGGCTCTGACAGCAAAGAGAAGCTACTCACATTACAATTGTTTGATAGTATTTTTTAAACACTCTTCTTAAGTCTCCTTACCCATTGCCTCAGATGTAAGTTATGATGCTACCAGTTGTGGTATGGATGAGGAAAGTGCGTGTGTTCCTGTGTGTGTGTCTGTAAGCATGTTGTTTGACTACGTGACTGTTCATGTGTGTATTATGTCTTTACATCTGATTATGTGTTGAGGTCACAGGGTCACTGGGGTCAACTGGGGTGTCACACCCCTCGTTGTGTGGTATGCCCTTCAGTATGACGGAAGATCGTAACAACACAAACAAAAACACAACCCTCTTTTGATGACGTGATGCAACTTCTCATGCTACTGTTCAGGAAAGGGTGACCATGTAAGGACAGTTCATCAACAGTGGGTTTTATATAGAATACCATGTATAATTTTAGTAAAGTTGTATATTTTATGACAAAATTTGTATATATCTATATACTTTCTTTCAAATATATATGTATATAATTAGTAAAAACAAGTAAATTATTGGTGGAATACATTTGACATTTTTCTCTCTTTACTTAGTCTAGAAGTAAGAGTCAGATCCTTGTTTATTAAATGTCTTCTTAAAACATTCTGCCACCCTCCCCCCAAAAGCTATTTAAATACATTTATATCATATTTATCTATCATATTCTCTTTGGAAACCCAAAGCATAACGTTTTGATTATGAAAAAAGCCACTAGTGTTGGTTAAACATTCTCCAAATATAATAGATAACACAGTCATTCCGTGAGAGGGTCCGGGGCAGAGGAGTTTTCCCCATGTGATCTCCAATGCGGAGCTCCATCTCTGGGCTCATCTGTCTCTGGTTTAAACACCACGCCAGGCAGAGAGGAGAGAGACCAGTGTCAGTATTGTATCTGTATGTCAGCACTAGGTGAGTAACTCTTCTGTAATCCTCTGTTCATCGTAGTTGAGCTGATCTTTTAGAGAATATTTTGAAAGGCAACTGAACTTTCCGTTTGGAACGAGATTCATTCTCCTTCTTCACACAAACGGGGGATCCTTCAGTGGCCAAATTAAGAGAAGGGAGAGAGATAGAGGGAGGGGATGTAGGGAGAGAGAGAAGAAGAGAGGTACCTCCAGAGAGGGGAAGCTCTGTGGAAGGCTGAAGGTTGTGACTGGAGAAAAGCTGTCACAAATCAAATGGTCCAATCAGAGTTCATGCAAGATTCTCTTCTGTAAAGAATATCTGCGCCTTATCAAGATGGGGAGAAACGTAAGATTTATATTCCTCCTTCCATAATGAATTGCAGTGCTTAGTGCAGGGTATAGATACATTAACTTAAACATTTAGAAAGTGAAAAAATTACCTAAAATGAAGCTATTGTAAAAGATGGGTGAGTTCTCTCTTTTTCTCTCTGTCTCTCACCCTCTCTCGTTCCTTGTCTCTCTCAGGGCAGGGGTCAGCTCTCCAGCAGTTGTTTGAGTGCTCGTTCAATATTCATGCGGTGTCCCACACGTGTCACACCCAGCTCAGCAAAGTCATCCTTGGTGAGTGCAGGGAGGTGTGATCCCTCAATCTCATGCTCCTGAAAACCGGCCCTGTGCTCCCCCAGATTGATGCTCTCCAGCCAGTCCCCCACATCATACTTGTTCCACAGGTGGAGGGGCTTCTGGTGGAAGGGTCTGAGGGCCAGGAGGGGCAAGCCCAGACCGGGAGAGTGAGAAGGGGACGGGGAGGGGGAGCGGGAACGGGCACTTGAGCTCCTCATAACGAAACGCACCTCCTTGGGCTCATGAGGCAGGCTGAGGCTGGACGACTTGAGGATGGTGTGGGGCGGCGTGGTGGGTGAAGTGGGTAACCCAAAGCCAGGGAGTCGACTGAGGGGGTCACTCCGGTCCGGGGAGCCTGAGCTGGGGCTGGGGGTGCGGCGTATGACGGGGTAGCGGCTGCCAGGCCGGATGGTGTAGGTTGTGCCGTAGCTTCTCTGGGATATGGTGTGGAGCTCTCCTAGACTGCTGAAAAGTCTGGAGGAGATAGACAAACATGGGGAGAGAGAATTTGGCAGGAAAAGAGGGTCAGAGGGATACAGAGATAGAAAGATACAGAGAGAGCAAGCACAAGGAGAAATAGAGAAAGGACGAGAGAAAGCGAGAGAGAGGTAAAGAGAAATTAGAACAACGTCGCAGTGCTTTTATTTACAAACATAAAGTAAAAAGAGCCAACTGATAAGTTGAGCCTGAAACATCAAGCCACTCATTGTGGAGTGCAAGGTTAGTTAGAGCAAGCTAGATTATGTCACAGAAACATCAAAAATGTTTGTGTTTTCGCCTGCTCATTTAATTGGAGCATAAGGCCTGATTCAGGGTGACCAACCCTTCTTATGGTGACAGCAGAGGAACAGGGTAGAACATGTTGGAACACAAACACTAAAGGACTGGTTGCAATTCATGTAATTTGTACCCAGAGGAAAATAGGGCAGGGTCATACTTTTACATTTTTTTTTCAAAGGGACTGCTTCATTTAAAAAAAAATTATGCAGGGAGTATTATCTCAATTTGTGCCCAATTTTTCATGAATTCCCTACTTGCTATTATAGGCTTATGATATGCACAACAATGTTGAGTTGAAAAAAAAACAGTGGGTGATGCTGTGTGGTACGAGCGAGAGGCGCCAGTATTGCTTATTCCTAGATCTCTTGTGACAGTGTTATGGCGGCATCTTTAAGACCATTATGTCCATTGTCAAACGCAGGCCGAAATACCTACAACAAAAACAACAGATCTTTAAATTTCATAAATAATCTTGAAATGCTTGAATAAGCAAGTCGTACTTGCAATATCTTACAACTAGTTTTGTGCAGTAATGATCAGTCTTTAGTAAGTTTGATGTCACAAAAGCTAACATGATGAAGTAAGATTGCAAACGTTAGCTAAGCCAGCAACTTATAGCTCAACGAAAGACATGGTGCTAACAGTGCAACACAAAGGTAAATATATTACACCAGTTAGCAAGCTACTGTTGATAACATAGTAGCTGCTACCGAACATTATTACGAGTTCTCATAATGACAGCTGCTTGTTGTTGCCACAATGCTTCCTGCAATATAATGCGGAACAGTACAGGTGGCCAAAAGTATTGGCACCCATGCACTTCGACTAAGTCACATTGTCACTAAAACTACGTTGAAATTCATTAAAGTATTTGGTCTCCACATATCTATATTTCTCTGTTAATATTACAGAACCTTTTTCTCAAAACCTAATGTATCCTTCCAAATAAGAAAATAAAAAGGGCATTGATTGAATTATTGACAACCTAAATTCAATATTTGGTAGCACAGCCTTCGGCAAAAATAACTGCAATCAAGCGCTTCCAATAACCATGGATGAGCTTCCTGCACGTCTGTAATGGCAGTTTGGCCCACTCTTATGCTAAATGCTCCAGTTTTCCCAGATTTGAAGGGTGCCTCCAAACTGCTGCTTTCATCTCTCCACAGGTTTTTTAATACAGTATAACTTCTTTTTGGACTTAGCAACTTCAGAACAGTTTAGTGTTTTGTCTTGAACCATTCCTGGGTACTTTTTGAAGTGTGTTTGGGGTCATTGTCCTGCTAGAAGACCCATGACCTTTGACAGAATCCCAGCTTTTTGACATTGGGTTTAACACTGTGCTCCAAAATACTGTGGTATTCACTTGATTTCATGATGTTCTTCACATCTTCAAGGCACCCAGTGCCAGAGGCAGTAAAGCAACCCCAAATCATCACTGAACCCCCTCAATGTTTGGCTGTGGGGAAGGTATTGTTTTCTTTCAAGGCGTTTTCTGCTTTACCAAAATGCTTTAAAAAACTCTCATCTGTTTACAGGAGATTGTTCCAGAAGGATTGTGGCATGTTTAAGTGTGTTTTGGCAAATTGCAGTCAGGTTATCTTACACATCTATCTCTAAAGTGGGTCTCCTACCATACAACCCCTTTTCACTGAGTTGGTGATGGATTTTGCACATTTAAACTCATACCTATCATACCTTGTGTCTGAAGGTCAGCTTGATATGCGGCAGTTGATGAAGGTATATTCCCCACCATTCGAACAATCCTTCACTGCAATCTTCCATCAGGTTTTCTCTTGCGTCCATGTCCTTGCTACTGTGGCATGGCATTAAAGTTCTTGATCACATTACGTACGGTGGAAACAGGAATATGAAAATTTGGAAATCTAAAATGTTGTGTCTGACCTCTTTAGCCAACTCTCTGGTTTTCTTGATTTTCTCCCTGCTTACCGCGGTACACCCAGTAACACAAAACAGTCGAATGAGTCCTTTACTGAATTCAAACAAAATATTCATATGAATCAATGAATTGCTCGAATCTGCACGGAAATTAAGAATCTATGAAATGGACCGTGCTTCGGCTGAGCCTGGTCATCTGATGCAGTTTGCATAATGATATGGTGGTGTTCCCTCCATGGAACTGAATAGACTGGGCCTCGATTTATAGACAACTTCTCAGAGTTTAAGGGCAGTTCAAAAAGTACGATTTTCCAATCTGACAACGATAAAGATAAAGCACAGAAACATACTGTATTCTGCACCTGCATGCATTCCACCTCACTGGACCGTAAGGAAAATAAAACAGACACATCTGTCAAATTGCAATCTCTCATTATTTGTGCCTAATTAATATTTGGAGCAAACAAATCTGTTCTGACCTAAACCTGATCATTTGGATGACTGTGATAATGACTCCCCACAGGCCTAAGTGGTTAATTAATTCAAGACATGGTTGTTTTTATAGATCTTAGTTTCTTTGTTTGTTAGTGGCACAGTAGCATGCTATTTTGAATATTTGAGCTATATTAAAATGATTATTGTCTCCAGCCATGTAAAATGACGTAACATTGCATAAAATACATACATACACAAAGGACACATTTTCCCCAGACCCTATTAATGGAGTGCACATTTCGTCACATTACTGTTTTGAACATTTCTTTTTGGGCTGATGTCAAAATTGTTTTATTCATTGCATCCCCACTGAGAACAGATGGAGATTTGGTCTGCAGTATAATGTTCACTAGAAAGATTTGGTCTGCAGTATAATGTTCACTAGAAAGTTAATATTTTAGCTAGCTAACATTATCTACCTGTATCTACTAACTGCCTCTGTAGTCTGTTCTCTCTCCGTTCAATGTCATTTGGTCTCTTCTCTCTTTGTTCCTTATCTCAGATTGCTGGCACGAACGGCATACCATCTAGCTAGTGGAAGATGATCCTGTAACACTCAGGTAATTCTGGCAGAGTAATCACTGAGAGTACCTCTGCTCATCTCTCTCTCTCTCTCTCTCTCTCTCTCTCTCTCTCTCTCTCTCCTCTTTCCTCTTTCTTTTGTAAATCACTTGAGTGAAACTTCATTCTGTGTCAGTGCCAAGTGAGTTGTTCTCTCAGACATAGGGCCCTCATCAGCATTTCCCTGGCGCCCATCGCTCTGATGTAAACTCCACAGGAAGTCAGTAACTGTCATGTCAGCCTACACTGTAGCCCCAGCCTCATAATGGTGACGCAGAAAGTGGTGCAGTTTAAATAGTGAGCATTGTTAAATCTATAGACATCCAGGACCAGGCTTACCAAATTTCTCAGATTTTAATCTCTCTCCCAAATAGACATAGAATGTCACACTGTTCATATTTGGCCCAATATGAGTTGCTGGGTAGGGTGTTTGTGGCTCTCTTTTGTCACGTCAACATGAAAAAAGTGTACTGTATCCTCCAACATATTCATATATTTTGATTATTTGTCTTTGTCTGACCCAGTTAAAGCAAAGTGCATTGTTAAAGCTTTGATTTTTTAAGTGAAAGACATGAAATTGCGCATGAACAAGAAACAATAGGGAGGGGTTAAGAGAGGATGAGAGGGAGGGGTTAAGAGAGGATGAGAGGGAGGGGTTAAGAGAAGAAGAGGTTTCAGGGAGAAATAGTACTGAAGTCTGGTTTTACACAGCAAATTCCATGTTACATTAACACTGTCCATATACTGTAGGTTCACACTTTTCAGTGGTTTATTAACACTGTTGTTGTTCCACTTTCTCAGTGTTAGGGTACAAACACTTTGTACGATCAGTTTGCCTGCCAGGGTTAGCAACACTACCGAGCTCATCAACTGAAACAACTATTTCATTGATAGATGCACACTTTCTTAAATCTGAAACTGGAATTATACATGCAAAAAAAATCCCCACCAAATAATTTGACCAGCATGCTTTGAAAAATATGATAATGATGGCTGTGGTACTGAAGACAATATTTACTCTCCACAATCACACTCAAAAAAGGTTATTATTTTACACCACTGAGTGTTCATGTTACAACAGTAAATTGATGCCCTGCATCAACATGAGAAATGTAAAAATATTTAAGCTCAAAACTAGGTAACACTGGCCAATTTGCTGTGTAGGGACAGGAGGAAGGGCCACAGGACTAAGGATATGTAGACTGTGCCATCGCTTCCATGTGAACATGCAATTGTGGATATTTTGTGTATGTGTGTCTGTGTGGGAAGAGGTCTAAGGGGCATTTAGGGAGGTGAAAGGGCAATATCTTCAGAGGCGGGCGGAGTGAGATGGCATGAGCTCCATGCACACTTACACAGTCGTTCCGCCCTCCTGGGCGTACAGTCAGTTCTAGACCAATCAGATCAGAGCAGCAGGGCGGAGCATGCAAGGTGAGCAGAGAGAGAGCAATGGGAGAGAATGTTAGCATCAATCCATGAGACGCAGCCTGCTAGCCGCAACTGATCCTGCTTGACACAACTCTGCTGGCCGTGTCAAGCCAATGTTTGTGTGCTATATGTGTTGTAATTAATGTGGGTGTTTATGTGGATGTGTACATGTATGGGGAATGTATGTTTGACGTGACAGGGACAGCAAAGTTGGGTAAATCAGAATCTGTCCAGCAGGCCACGTGAGAGAGAAATGAGCACACTATTCACATCTCAAACACTGAACCAAAGAAAAAAAACAACAACCAACAGAAACAACAAAAATGAAACAACCAGGATGAATGGCAGGTCTGCTGACTGTGTGTGTTTGTGTGTGTGTTTGTGTTTTAAACCTGTGTGTAAATTTAGCAAAGAGTATAATATAGTACAGTGTGAAATATCTGACTAGTCAGTGGACTATTGCCATCATCAATACAATTAGTGACATCTAACAGAACTTACTGTATTTAACATAAACCAGTGACCAGAAAAGAACACAAGATAAAAGAGTTAAAACAAATGGCAGCCAGCCTAAGCCAGGACAACATAGCATGAGTGGACCATAATGAATGAGCGCTATAGCAGCAGGCATGAAAACCTTGAATAGGACAGACACAGGAGGGTGTTGAATGTATGGAAAATCACTGAGTGGGTCATCACACCACAGAAATCAAGCCAGTGACCTAACTGTAAAGAATGAGAGTGTGAGAACCAGATAGCATTTTGGGCTGCTTTGTTAAAACTAAGATAGGGAGAGTCAGTAGAAACACAAGTATAAGATTTTGGGAACATAACCAACTAGGAGGGAGAAGGGTACAGTATCAACAAGTGCAAAATTAGCAGAGGGTGGAGTTGACCAATCAGAACACTGTCACATGACACTGTCAAACGACAAGTAACATCAAGTTATACTCTGACATCCCAGGGAATGTAAGTGATGTCAGCTCTGTGATTGGTTGAGCTGACAATGTGTGACGCCTACTTAAACTACATGGTGAAGTATCCAACTACATTTGCTTTGCTACACTACATGACTACCATGACTACTTTGGAGTATGCTCTACCAGTACTAGAGGAGTGTCCCTCAGCACCTTATCTGAGAACATTGCTGAGCTTCATGGAGAGAGAGGTGAGGCGAGCTCGCAGGCCACCATTACTGCTCCTGTCCACAACCAGGTCAGGATGGTACTGGTAGTCATAAGTGGTCCTCCTGCTCAGACAAACAGAGGCATCGAGGCTTTATCTCAATTGTCTAACATTACTTCCTCTCTTCTCTCCTTCCTCTTTCAATGTTTATCGTAAAGCCACTGCATCAGGAGACAACTGGACAGGTGAAAGTGTATTCCACGTGGCCTTGTGTATTTCAAGTAGTCTTCACCGTGCTTTTATCTGTTCAGAGGTTAAGTGCTAATGAAGGAGTGGTGGTTAGGAGAAGAAGCCATTTTAGACTATTCAGATGCACCCAAACACGCCATATAGAAGGCTACTGTTACTCATAGTCATTTCAACCTAACACTAACTACACCCAAGCTAGTTGACACTGTATAACCATACACAATCCCTAATCATTCAGTGATCTTAGCAACATAAGTGTAAAGGAGTGTTCGATTTGTATTTTAGAGAGTTGGGGATGGTCAAAAATACCATCCCCAACTTTTTCTCTCCTGTGGTGCTGGGGGTGTTAGTGCCCTTTATTAGGGGGGTTATAAAAATGGTTTTGCAAGTTTTTTCCCCCTGCCATGTTTGTTTTTGGTCTTCTATCAAAGTTAATTTGGAAGAATCTGAGCTGGGTTCTAGTGCTAATGTTTTTACATTCTGGAACGTTTAGATAGAAATGCTTTGTAGCAAAAAGATGGGGCTAGATGGGGCTATTCAAGAGGTAACTTCCGTGTCACTCAAGTGCTCTGAACATTGTCAAGGAGAGCGCTCAGTTGTTGCAAAGCAGAAGATAACTGATCACGCCACATGTTGGTAGGCAGACTTTCAGTGAAGGAAGCTAAACTGTTGGGCAGCATGTTGACTTTGGTTCACAAGATTGGCTTCATTTCTCATTGATACTGTGCTCATAGTATTTATTTAGATGGGGAGGGGGTTGCATCTTCTCTCATATACAAGGACAGGGTCACGTAGAAAAACATTTTATGTTTGGGAAGGTGGTGGATTTTTTTTTATTGATATTTGATTGGTCACAAAGTGTGGGAGAGATTATTCATATAGCCCAAACTCTCTGAACGTTAAAGGGATAGTTCATCTCAAGAATGTCAGATGTTTGTATAGTTAAAAAATTGTGTAAAAAATTATGTAAACCATACCTACAATTTATTTAACTAGAGAGACTGACTAAATTGTCTAGATGATGTTAATGTATACTGTGTAGATGTGTATGTATATACAGTACATTTAAGCAATAAAACACAAGGGTGTGTGGGATATTGCCAATATACCTTGGCTAAGTGTGGTTCTGATGTATGACACAAGACAGAGTACTTGAATAAAGCCAATAGTCATGGTATATTGGGCATATAACACAGATCGCTGAGATGCCTTGTTGCTATAATAAACTGATCACCACTATTAGAACAGTAACACATTCTTTTTCCAGACATGTGCTGTACACATTGATATACAAAAACATTTATCCAATCAGCATTACTGGCTTGAACCACCTAGTTTATGATATGTCAAATTGTGTAGAAAATGTTATAATGCGTAGATGTTGTATAATGTTGCTATTGATCTTGCTATTGTTTACATGTCAGGAGAAATTATGCAGCTTCATTAATGATTTGGTAAGAGACATTTGACAGACTTGCATGTAGGTTGTTGGATTCTACTATGACTTTAAGCAACGTACACATCATAGCGGAAAGAAATGTGAACATGGTTGGTGGCAAAGAAGCTAAGGGCTTGTTTACATTACAAGAGAGAAAAAATAGGCCAGACAGACTTATCTTAGTAAGCAAAACCATTTCCATAGTGTTCCAATTTACACCAGCGTGTTCCAGACGTACCACGCAGGATAATGGTCGCCAACCGCGGGAAAATCAAGCGATGTGCATGCACACTGCACGGAAACTAGCTGCAGCTCTGGCAGAATTGTCTTCATACTTGCAAAACCCTGGGGGGCCTCTATCGAATGTCTGGCACAAGCTACCTCGGAAGGTGGCGTCTTGAGCTATCGATATCTGCAAGTTTACATAACCAAACAATCTTGAACGTCTCGAGCCTTCTTCAATATGTCTCTGAAAATGTAGCGTAATGTAAACAAGCCTTAATGATGGAAGCAAGCTAAGGAGAGAGCGTGAGGTAGATGTTCAGCCTAACCACAGATCTAGCATCAGATGACCCCACCTACAACTATATGGGTGATCTATTTGATCCAGCATCCATGGTTAGAAGAAACATCTAATCACTCTAGATAAGCACTGCACATAGGAAGGACAGAGTTGTGTGCCAACAGTGGTTAGCTTGCAGGGTCAAAGGTCAGAGCCTAAGGATCAGTGTTTATGTGTGTGAGATGAGAAGAAGCAATCAGGAAATGAATGCCTCCAGGCCCTGTGTTACCTTGTTTGCACTGACCAATCAATCCAGCACAGACCCACATTATGCACACACACACTCTTGTCTTACTGTCTTCTAAGGATGTTTTTGGTACCAACATTTATTTCCATAAAAAACAGAATTTTCCCTAACCCCTAACCTTAAACATAAACATAACTGTAAACCTAAACCTTAACCCCAAGCCTAAAAAAAGCATTTGAAAACGAGGGTACTGTCAAAAAAGTCTGATTTTAAACGGGTTACTATACTTGTGAGGACATCTAGTCCTCACAAATATAGTAATATACGCACGCGGGCACGCGCGCACACACTGTTTTATTGAGTGTAAATAGATTTAGAGCTGACTTCCTCATTAACTACTACAAAGGTGATTGTGGATTGCAGGCTAATGCTGTCACCATGGAAACTGAGAGCAATGTGTAGAACTTGATATATTCCAGGAGGTCTATAATCTCTACTGTATTTGATTGCATCATAGAATTATTTAAGGTGATATAATGTTTACTCAGTCTTCACCTAGCTGTCATAAGGACAGAACCTGTGCTGTACTTTGGAGAGAAACTTTCAAACTACAGTCAATTACTGAAAGCACATCATCCCACACTGTACTGTACATTTCACATTCCTATGGTAGTGTTAGGGAGATAGAGAAGGAATGTATACAGTATTTACATAGATTTTTATTTATGTATAATATTTAGAATGACAACAATCTAGTCAGGTTCTATGATTACAGGATGAATGAGCCTTGTTATATTGATCGAGAGGCCAGGAAGTGGGTCATGCAAACAAGGTAACAACTGACATGGCGGAAAATAAAAGTAGGGTAAATCGATTCCCATAGGGTTAGTTGATAAGCTGGTTAGGAAATAAATAATAAAATGAGTTTGTGTTTACCCTAGAGGCTATAAACTTAAGGTTTACTCTCTTCCGTGTCCTTGTCACATCTGTAGGAATACAAAGGACTTAAGTAGAACAATAACAGAAAATAAACCCCACAAAAACCATGTCATTTCTGCACCCCTCACCTTTAAAAATGGCTTGTCATACAATCATTCTGCAGTTGTCATGGATGGAAGCTGCACTGTGGTGAAGATTTCACACCAAAATGTAATCTCCTCGTTACCCCATGGTGATTGGGGTAACAGGGAGGTTACATTTTGGCGTGACATTTTCCAACATTTTGTACCAGATGGGAAGAGGGGTGGGGAATGGGGATTGCTAATTAAAGGGTCTGTTCACACTAGCATTGCTAAGAAAAGCTGATGCTAACATCCCAGCCAACCCTCAGTCAGTTACCTACCACTGCAGACGGCTGTGCAGGGTGTGTGGCGGCAGCGACAGACTTGGGAGACAGAAAACCACGTACATCAAACCCATGCGGGACCAGCAGAATTCAGAATGGTTTGAACCCTTAATATCCCACACTGTTAAACGGAATGTGGAGCTTAACGGGACCTTGCTTTCATCCACCCGATCGGTGGTGGATTCCTTATTGATTCTTGATTCATTCAATAAAAGGAGAAAGGAGTAACATATTAGTTAGGGCCTCGGTTCAGTCCTACCTGGCTCCTGTCACGGGTGACTTCCTCCCAGGGTCCAGGGATGTCCCCAGAGGCTCCTCCTCCCCCAGAGACCTGGTATCCTTATTCAGCTGCTGCAGTCGGGAGCTCAGCTCTCCCATCACCGATGGTTTCCCTCCCTCCTCAGCCCCCAGCCCCAAACCCCCCAGACTGCCCAGGCTCCCCATCCCCATCCCCATCCCTAACCCCAACCCCGGTCCTCGCGCCTCCACTGGGTCCCCCCACAGCTTAGACCTCCTCTGGAAGAGGTAGCGTGGCCTCCCGGGGCCTCCCGCCAGGCCCGAGACGGAGCCGGACATCAGGCCTCCTGACCCCAGGCCTCCTGACCCCAGGCCTCCGTGTCCCAGGCCTGGCCCTCCGGCTGCCGCTGCAGCCAAAGCGGCTGCCTGCTGCTGGGATAACAGCTCGCTGTCGGAGCTCTGCTTCAATAGCGGGTCCCTGAAGGTCACCGGGCCCCTACCGCCTCCGATGTGGGACTTGAGCCGGGGCTTGGGAGGCACTGGCGGCTTGTCGAGCACAAAGGTCTGCCCATCGGCGTAGGAGGTGTGCGTGTCGGCAGGCTCGCCACTCTCCGAGGACAGCGTGGACATACTGGAGACGGTGGACACGGTGCTGGTGGTCTCCAGGTGGTGGTCTCGCTCTCTCTCACTGGAGCTGCGGGTGTCTGCCTCCTCCACACCAGAGTCGGCCGCTGAACCGGATTCAGCCAGCGGGGCCGGAGGATGGGGCTGGTCCGGGTCAGACGGCTTCCCTGAGATCACTGCTCCTCTGGGGGGAGCCTGAGGGGGAGGGCCCTGGGGCTGGGTGGGGGTCAGGCTGGCGGTGGGGGTCAGGCTGGGTGTCGGAGTGGCGGTGGAAGGAGTTAGGGGAGTAGGGGTTGTCGGGGTGGTGGGGGAGGTGGCAGAAATCGACAGGGCTACAGAGGTCTCCTTAGCCTGGGCCAGGGCTTGTGCCTTGGCCAGCAGCCCGTTGGCGAACTCATCCGGGGGTGGGAGCACCCCGATCTTCTTCAGCTCCTCCCTGGTCTCCTCATCGCTGGAGGACAGGAGGGCTGGAGGTAGGCTCACTGTGTAGGGCTCCACGTCTTCCTCCGAGCTGCCTTGGGCCAGGGGAGCCTGGGTTGGGCCGGACGGGTGCTGGGGCTGAGAGGCAGGCGGGCAGGGCGACGGCGGCCGACTGAGGGAGGGTTTGCTGGGCTCTGTGGGTGGGGAGGTGGGGGTCTGATCCAGCCCTGGTGCCAGCCCCACCGCCTGGCCGTTACTGGTGGCGTGGACCATGATAAGCCCGGCCGTCTTCTGCTGTGACGTGTCCATGATGCTGATCAACATACTCTTCTTATCCTCCGTTCTCCTCTCCTCTTTCCTCTCCTCCCCTCGTCCCTCAGGTGAGGATGCCTCCCACTGGGATTTCCCTGCCTGTGGCGACCCTGGCCTCCCGTCCCCATGCTGAGGCTCTTTGGTCTGGCTGTGGATGAAGAGTGAAGGCCCCTGACCTCCAGCCCTGTCCAGTTTAGTCCTGGGCTCAGGGCTGCTAGAGGGGGATTGGCTCTGGGAGGTAAGTGCCCGCTCCCTTGCGGCCAGCGCCAGAGCCAGGGGCGAGCTGGGGTCCAGGGGCTTCCCTGTGAGTGGGTGGATGAAGGTTGTGCCGCCGGGTGAGGGGCGTAGGGCTAGAGCAGGGGGCGGCAGCTGGCCCAGTTCCCTGCTCAGCAGACGTTCATCGATGGAGCGAGAAGTGGTGTAGGAGGGGGCCTCCGGGGCAGACGCCGAACCCCCCTCCATGGTTCCCACTGACAGGAAGACTGTGGATTTCCTACGCTCCTCTAGACGGCGCTCTCGGTCCTTCACAGCGCCGGCAATAGCGGCAGCAAATGGCCCTTTGCCCTGCAGCAGGGCGTCTCCCTGGAGACGCATGCGCTCCCGCTCTGCCATCAGCTGCTGCTGATAGTAGTCGGCCCGGCTGGTATGGCCGTGGGGGTGTCGACCTGATGGGGAGGGCTCTCGGGAGTGTGCGGCCGCCAAGGCGATGCTTGCTCTCTCTTGAGCGTCCTCCACCTGAGGGAGAGAGGAGACGATTACAAATTATAAAAGAAAACAATTGTTATAGTAACAGAGACTAGTCAGAATCATTTTTAAAGGGGAATTACGGTGAATATGTAACATTTCTCTAAGTTCGCTTGAAGTAAAATAGCTTGAACCGATCATTGGACTGTCTCTCTATGCACACAACTCTGTCTCTCAGCAAAAGCCAGGTTGGGCTAGCGTGCGTCCAGTATCAGAGACATTGCTCTTCCCCCACTAATACAATTCATGAAAAATAAATGTTCGGTCACAGCAAAAACACAAAATTGGGGAAGCCCAATTGAATGTGGTACATGGCGTAAACATTTTATGTGATAATATCAGTCGCAAGGGTTATAAGTTTACCTTTTCTAACATCCCTTCAGAGAGCTTGTGGGCTTGCTACACAAGCCAACGGCCATCACAAAGATCTATCAAATCGCATTAGTGTGGGATGAGCAGCATAACCAGATAAAACTGCACTCACGTAACTTGACCCTGCTCTTCCTGAGTGAGAGAGCTGCGTGAATAGAGACACAGTCCGACAATTATTTCAAGAGATTTATGAACTTGGACAAATTCGACATGTTCATCGTTATTCCCCTTCAACTACCTGCAGCTGTTTCACCAGAGGACTCTTCTTACGCTGGGGCTTAGTGGGCGTGTACATCCCAATACTAAACTGGCCCACATTGGCATACGGGTTGTCAATCACCCGACCTTTCCGTTTGATTCTCTCTGGAGGTGTAGCTGAGGTGGAGGGGCGGGGAATGTCAGTGGGATCCGCGGGTAAGTGGGAGGAGTCTTGAAGAATAATCATCGACCTTGCCTTCTTCTGGCGCTCGGCGTGGGAGGACTGGCGAGGTGAGGGGTCATAGGGCCGATCCAGGTCCAGTGAGGAGGGCTTAAAGCTGGAACGACCTCCAGGGTCTTTGCCCTGACCTTGACCCCTGGCTGGGGGAGGCGGGGGGCAGAAGGCAGGGGGAGGGCCAGTTTCTAGGTAGTAGAGGGAGGGAGGAGGAGGAGGTGCAGTCTGTGGAGGAGGTGGGATGGAATGGGAGTGCTCTCGGAGACTGTCTGTCATGGAGGAGCTCCGGGGAAAACGGTGTTCTCCAGCTAACTCTGACAGGCGGTCCTCCTCAGTTGCACCTGAAGAGGTCATGGGACAAAGGTCAGAAAGAGACACACAAAGCCTAAAGCAGGGCAGTGATGTCAAGTTATTGATTGAGTACTGTTCTGAAGGTGAAAGGTGCTACCGAATGACTTGGTCCTGGACATCCCTCTGGGCAGCTGCATGTGAGCTCTGTCCATCCCTGGATGGGGTCCGCCATGTAGCATCATGCCCTGCCTCTCAAACAATGACTGCAACACACACACACACACACACACACATTTACAACAGTAGTATATCCATGTAGGGACACAATCAAATTATTACCACTCAAAATCAGTTTTTCTCTAATCCAACCTTACAGTTAACCCTGAACTCTAACTTTCACCCCTAAACATAACAACTACACCCTAAACCTAATCCAAACCTACAGTTAACCCTGAACTCTAACTCTTACCCCTAAACATAACAACTACACCCTAAGCCTAATAAAACCCTACAGTTAACCCTGAACTCTAACTCTCACCCCTAAACATAACAACTATACCCTAATCCTAATCCTAACCTCAATTGTAGATTTTACCCTAAACGTAACCTTTGTATCCTACCCTAACGCCTAAGGTGACACTATTTACTGTATATTAAGGCTGGGAATTTTCAGGGATTCATAAATATCTTGGTACTTAGGTATTATTCATTGTAATTCTCACAATTATATATTTATTGCATTATGATAATATGACTGAAGTGTGATTCAGCATTGTTTTATTGCAGTTATATCAGGTAATGCATGAATAATAATGCGATAATGTCTAAATTATATGCTATCTCGGCATCTCGATAGGAAACTGCATTTTTTTCCCCATCACATATGAGTGTGT